>JAURVB010006106.1:0-10602 GCA_033002965.1 Piper betle | reverse complement strand
CAATTTTTTCACTCATTTATTTATGTAAAATAAATACCTAGTTAATACAACTTAATTAACAACAGTAGCAGTAATAAATGGGAAAAACGTGTATCAAGGTTTCCGATTATAACTTATAACCGATCCTTATGTTATAACCGTAAGATCAAATTGACGGTGTTAACAAAAATTATTTCATAATCAAAGCAAAGAGGTCAAAAGGAGGTCTTAAAAATAGATTCACCACATGATCTAATCCCACAGCTAACAAATTTGTAGTCGGTTATAAGGTATATAAAGGGCCTCTCACCCTCGCCAACCTCATAATAAGAAACCATGATCAACAACAATGACAATAATAAGTAACGAGGTCCCCCAAGTCGCAAGAAAATTTAGCTTCTCATAGCAAAATATAAATCAAGTTCAATATTTCTATGTGATTAATAGTATTTATTTAATTGTTAAAAAATGATAAATTACTGCACCTCGTTACCAACAATAACACCTAAAAACAATAAGTCAGGCAACAAACATAAAACAATAGCTGAATAGGCAGGAAGCTTTTTGACCAGAAGAAGATAAGATGAAAGTCAATTATGCTTGTATTCCAGTAAAAGAAAAACAAAAAATGCTGAAGCCCATTGGCGAATTTGAAATTTCAGGAGCATAAAAAACCATATATAGAACATTGAATTGATCTACATCGAATTAAATATGCTTTTGTTGTGCTACCCAAAACCGTTGGGTAAGTCTTTCCTATAGCCTGCTGTTTTCTATACAAGTAAAAAGTAAAAACAGAACATAGCTCAAAGGCCAAAGAAGCCCAGTTCGCTTGCTCTCTCCTTCTCAAATGTTTCGAAATACTGATATATTACGGTCACGGCAAGGAGTATCCCAGTTCCAGATCCAATCGCACCCGTGAAATCTGCTAGCACAGTCAATGCACCGACACAAACGCCACCAAATGCTGCTGCCGTAGGAATATAGCGGTTCAACTCCTTCTGAAGGTTGGATTCTCGGTGTCCTGGTATTACCATTTGTTGTTCCTAACAAGAAAAATATCAGTTCAGAAATAAAAATATTTGACCAGGTACAAGCCACTGCTCTACGCAATAAAACTGCAATAAAAAAGGTGGATTACAGGCTTACTTTTAGCTGCTTGGCCACATCTTTTGCTGAGGATCCGGACACTTTAATCCAACTCTTAGAAAATAACGCACAAGCTGAAAGCATAAAAACAATGTAGAACAAAGCATGCAAGGGGTGGGCAGCCATGTCCCCCAAGCTGAAATACCAAAATCAACTTGTGAGAACAATTAGGATGAAAGAGCAAGATCAACTTCTAAGAACAATTAGGAGGCTCCACAAACCTTGAAGGGGCTGTCACATAGTAGGCCAAGCCGCCTACCGGAATACTTCGACCCCCGGAATATTCAGATTCTTTCCACTTGCCAAGAAGATTTACGAGGAAATTTCCACTGTACCTTCTGTAAAGTAACTGCATTCCATACAAAAACATCAGCACAACCGAGAAAAAAGATAAATTGCCCACACATTTATGCAAACAAAATAATTTTACCTGTGAAATGAAGTAAATATTAGAAACGAGTGCAGATTGGAGAATTATAGGCATGTTGGATGTGTAGAACAACTTTATTGGGTATGAACCTTGCTGTCCACGAGCATTTTTAGACCTCACTGGCAGAACAACTCGGAAACCTTGGAAGTAAATAACTATGAGAAACACCAAGATAGTAGCAAGAAGATTTGTCACGTTTGGAAGATTCTGCCGATAGAAAGCCTCGCGAAGTGCACGGACTTTGTCGGTTCGCGTTATCAATAAATGAAACAAAGCAATCAGAGCTCCTTCAAATTCAGTCCCTCTTCCACTGTTGATGGTGGTTGGGCTAAAGGCTTTCCAAAGTATGCTTTCACTGAAACATAAGTACTCCATTTTAACAAAATACTGATAAAAATCACGACTGATGACAATCTAAGACAAAGAAAAGTTAAGACGTTACCAGACATTAGTTGCAATGAACAAAGAAATGCCAGAACCTAGACCATATCCTTTCTGAAGAAGTTCGTCTAAGCATATCACTATTATTCCAGCAAAACACAGCTGCAGAATTATAAGAATGGCATTTCCTGCACCAAGCTGACTGACACTGCCATACATTCCAGACAGGACATATGCAACAGCTTCTACAACAGCTATAAGAATTCCAAGAAGCTTTTGAGCACCATTTCTGAACGTGTTAAAACAATGTTAATCAAGCTGTGCTTATAAAAAAGATCAAACCACTACATCAAGATTTCAAATTCCAAGTAAATTTGAAATATATATATATATATACACACACTACAACATGACCATTCCCACTAGGATGATAGAAAATTGAAGTTTAACACAACAAAAGACATGAGCACAACGGAAGACTTGTATGCTTTGGTATCAAGTAATAAGTCTTCCAAGCAAACAATTCTTGCAAAGGAATAATAGCTGTGATATTCTCTTTTCAAAAAAAAAAAAGTGAACATTATAAAAAATTGACTCTATTTGCGTGAAACTACTTACAAAAGTGCCCTGTCTTCACGAACACTATTGTTCACTTCAATTATCTTAGATCCAGCCAAGAGTTGCATGACAAGTCCGGATGACACAATTGGGGTGATACCCAACTCCATTACAGTTCCATGGTTCGATGCCATTATTAATCGAATCCAGTAGAAAGGATCTGCACCCGTCGTTGAGTGTATACCATACAAAGGGAGATGACTACATACCAAAAATATGAAAAGAGACAGTACTATGTAGATCACTTTTTCCCTGGAAGGAACCCTTCGATCAGGGCTCCGAACTTCAGGCAAGACTGAAAGAAATGGCCTCACAAGATGCAACGCATTAAATCCACCAACCATTTTTTCTATGGTTCTCACAAAACCCCTGTTAAGTCACAAAATGAAAGAGACGATCAATGTACGAATTTATTAGTCAAATTGAAAAGTTTTTGTAATGGACACGACTCAAACGAATAACTCAAACATAAATTTTTGCAGGGCATATAACCAAAACTTAGAAGACAACAAATAAAAATAGAATTCATCTATCACAAAATTGACTCAAATTTTCAACTGAGAAAAACTTATTAAGCTTAACCGATGAATAGCCTTCCTTTTATAACCGGATATCCTACTAAGTAAGAAGCTCAGACATGAAAACTACATCTAGGTGGACAAAACATAGCATATACCAGGGCTGAGGGCAGAAAAAAGTTACATACTCCCCTCTAATCAAGTTCATGAAATGAAGGACATGCATAGAAAAGACCCGCTTCAAGATTTATGCATAACTTCGCTACCGTGAAATATTTCAATTCATATAAGAAGTTTCTTGGCAGATTCTACAGCTCAAAACCATTCAGTGTCATAATGTTGCACAAGAGAGAAATTCATCATCTTTGACCCGAACCCAAGCATCCAAACCAGAACCCTATCCAAATGAAATCCGAGTTACTCGGACCGGATTGGGCAGAGCATCAAACACCATCTCTTATACCAAATAACTTCCTTGTTCCTGGTTTATTACTGGTTGAGTGCTCTTGAGTCTTGATCAGTAGCAAATCAACGTCCATTCTAATTGCTAACCACAGCATACAGATCACGAGTAGACTCTTTTCTTGCAACCGGTGATAACACCATGCAACACCATGCAAATGGACAGGTGATGCTCATCGCATTGATGACAGGTTATATGGAAACTTTGTGTTTGGTAGCAGCCATTACACACGGTGATATGAGTTATGGGAGCCCCCCAATAATTTCTGTAATTCTCTTTCATGATTGCCTTTGGGCCTTTGCCTACCATTCATGTCCCGAAAGTCGAGCAAAGCAATTCCACAAACCAATGTAAGACAATCAAATTACATGAATTGCTTTGAAAGATAAATCTAATACATGGGTAACTTCGGGGACGGAAGGGAATTGCGATCAAAAACATGGAAGGCGAATGTCGTAAACGACCGCAAGAACGAATCCAATGGCATATGCAGTCACCAAGATTGGGCAACGGCGAGGCCTTTCTACTCAACCAGGAATGAAGGGAATAGAACTTGGAAACATGGTTGGCCATGACCAATACCATACTCTCATGTATTGTCTATACACAAAAGATTACGTGACATGCAGAAGAGAAGCGATTTGGGAAGATGGGTAGGATTTCACTGGGGCACAGGACTTCTCGGCGTTGGAATAGCAAACATGTGCACCCTGCAAAAGCTGCGCCTCTGGGTACTATCCTCTTTTGGTTCATTTTTTTACTCTAATCTCTATCTATCTCTATTTTTCTTCGATCACAGCAATAACTAGATGAATTTTTTTAAACAAAAAACAATACGCTGCTATCAATATACAATTTAAGAGAACATCAATCAAAATCATTCAATCATGACCATAATCGATCGAACAACATGATGAAATTTATCTAACGAACAAAAACAATATTTGAAGCAATTTTTATACCGAATTAATGAAGATAAAGATGACGACCAGGAGAGAGGATGTTGATATATGGCGGCGGAAGTGACTGCAAAGGCGGTGGCGGTGGCAGCGGAGAAACTGCAGCGGTGCTGAAAGCGACGCCAGATGTACCCGCTGCTAACAAAATATACACGTCGAGTCTATGCTTAATTAATATATACTAATGATGATAGTTATCCATTAAATAGATAATTATCCATTACGAAAATTAATATATACATGACGGCAGATAATGATTATCTATTACGAAATATTTTAGAATCCTATCTTTAGTCAAATTAGAATTATTTAAATATGTATTTATAATTATCATTTGAATCAGAATATTTTATTTATTAATATTTTTAATTAAAACTTTTGACATGTCATCTTATCCACTATTTACAATCTATCACTTATTTTAATTATTGTTTATCTTTAAATTCATCATTAATCTAAATCTAAATCTAATATATTAAATTATTATAATCTACCTAATTATTTTAAGGGGATTTATTTAAATCTAATAGATTAAATTATTATTTAAAGAGTTTATTAGCCACGGAGGCATTCTGCCCTATTTTAATCTGGGCCGTTCGAGACAATTTAGATGAGATAGATAAATTGTTTTCAATTATTAATTAAGTAAGGTTCTACAAAAAATTAGAACTAGAAGTCTACAAAAGTGGTTTTCGTCGAAAAAATGTGCCATAAGAACTGTCCCTCAATTAAAAATTAAATTTAAATTATAATCGGTCATACCGATAATAGGCTCGCAAATTTATTTTATTTTTCATAAAAAAAAGGTTCAATCACTCGACAGTGTAGCAGTATATCAACTATGTATAATTTAAGCATGACCACACTTGAATAATATCATTATATTCAACTATAATACAAAAGTAATATTTAAAGTAAGTCTCGATAAAGATGTAAACCGGGAGAGAAAGTTGTTACATAGGCGACAACGTAAGACGACGAACTCAAATGGAAAGCACAACGAATAATAGTGGCATAGAAATATCCAAGTAGAATCTGGAATGTTTACATCCTTATTATACTTAATTAATATATATATGATTATTATTTTATAAAATTTAAATCCTATTTCTAGTCAAATCAGAATTATTTAAAATTTAACTATAATGCACTGATCACTATGCGCTGCCTCCAAGCAATAATGATATTTAATATGCAGTTCATATTGATTTCACATGCATCTTTTATTTTGTAATAATGAATTTACGACTTTATTTTGTTATTCAACCATACGGATTTGATCAATATTTTTAAATTCGTACATCCACTACAAAAAAATCAACGGCTTGATTTATTCATTTATAATAAAATTACTTTTCTCAGCCCGTGGAAAATAAGATTTAGCCGTCCACTGAAATAGTACATGATTATTTAATAAAGAACATAATTATAATTTTTAAATAAAAAAATTGGTGATCTAATGATTCATATTAATTTTCACTACTAAATACTAATTTACAATAAGAAACGTCTCAGCTTTGACCCTGTGCCAATGAATGGTGGCCGAACCCGCCACGCTCCCCGCCGCCGCCGTTGCCGGCGACTTTGTCGCCCTTTGCCGCGCCGGCCGCTTTTCGGCGGTCTTCACGGCCTACCACCGCCACATCTGGTCGGACCCCTCCCTCTTCTCCCACCTCCTCCAAGCCTCCATCCCCTCCCTCCCCGCCGCCCGCCGCCTCCACTCCCTCCTCCTCGGCGCCGGCGCAGCCGCCGACAAGTACCTCGCCAATCACCTCCTCCACGCCTACTCCAAGTCCGGCGACCCCGACTCCGCCGCCGCCGTCTTCCGCTCCATGCCTCGCAGGAACGTCATGACCCACAACATCCTCATCGGTGGCCTCGTGCACGCCGGCAACATGGCCGCCGCGCGCAAGGTGTTCGACGGTATGCCGGACCGAAACGTTGCGACCTGGAACGCGATGGTGGCGGGGCTAATCCAGTGCGAGCTCAACGAGGAAGGGCTGGACTGGTTTCGGAGGATGCGAATGGCCGGGTTCCGGCCGGACGAGTTCACTGTTGCTAGCGTGTTGAGGGGCTGCGCCGGGCTCAGAGTGGTGAGGCAGGGTTGGCAAGTTCACGGCTTTGTGATCAAATCTGGGTTGAGCTCCGATGTTGCGGTGGGGAGCTCGCTTGGGCATGTGTACATGAGCTGCTTCTGCGTGGTGGAGGGGGAGAAGGTGTTTGAGGAGTTGCCGGAGCTAAATGTGGTTGCTTGCAACACCATTATAGCTGGGAGGGCGCAAAGCGGGAGCTTTGAAGCTGCTTTGGAGCAGTTTGTGAGGATGCAAGCGGATGGGCTTCGGCCGGACGAGATTACCATGGTGAGTGTGGTGAGTGCTTGCTCGGAGTTGGCCATGGCCGGGCATTGCCGGCAGGTTCATGGGAAGGTGGTGAGGATTGGTGTGGGCTCGTCGGCGTCGGTGAGAAGTGGGATGGTGAGCATGTACTCGAAATGTGGGTGCTTGGATGATTCTGTGAAGGTTTTTGTGGAGGGCAGTGATGTGGATGTGGTGGTGTGGAGCGCCATGATTGGAGCTTATGGGTTCCATGGGCGTGGTAAGGAGGCAATCTTGCTGTTCGAGCGGATGGAAGGGGAAGGGATGGAGCCAACCGATGTGACCTTCTTGGGATTGCTTTATGCGTGTTGTCACAATGGATTGAGAGAGGAAGGTGACAGGTTCTTCAATCTGATGATCGAGAAGCATGGCCTTGCTCCCAGGTTGGAGCACTACACTTGCATGGTGGATCTCCTTGGCCGGTGCGGCCGCTTGGAAGATGCAGAGCAGCTCATCAGGACAATGCCGGTGAAGCCCGACGCGATCATATGGAGAACGTTGCTGTTTGCTTGTAAGATCCACCGGAACGCAGAGATGGCAAGGAGAGTGGCCGAGGATGTGCTCAAGTTGGATCCCCATGACTCTGCTGCGTATGTCTTGCTCTCCAACATCCATGCTTTGGACGAGAGGTGGGTGGATGTGTCCAAGGTGAGGAGGGCCATGAAGGAGAGGAACGTCAAGAAAGAGCCCGGGATCAGCTGGTTGGAGGCGAAGAACCAGGTTCACCAGTTCTGCATGGGAGACAGGACTCACCCCGAATGGAAGTGGATCCATGAGTACTTGAATGAGCTCATGGCCGAGATGAGGAATCTTGGGTACGTCCCAGACATGGGCTCGGTGTTACACGACATGGAAGATGAGGAGAAGGAGCAGAGCTTGGCTCACCACAGTGAGAAGTTGGCCGTTGCTTTTGCTCTCATGGCCACTCCGGAGGGAGCTCCGATAAGAGTGATGAAGAACCTGAGAGTGTGCGACGATTGCCACGTTGCATTCAAATATATTTCGAAGATCACTTGTCGGGAAATCATTGTTAGGGATGCCACCCGGTTTCATCATTTTGTTGGCGGAGAATGTTCATGTGGAGATTACTGGTGACGGAGGGGGAGGGGGATGGAATCTAAGTTTTACATTACACATGTTTCATCATGTGTTTCCTATTAATTAATTGGGTTACTTGATCCGTAATCTACTTGAAATGTTAATACCTTTTGTGTTTGAATCATCTACGAGCTGTGATTCTGCAGTGTTCAAACTTCAAAGAGATGTCCCAATGCAGTTCATCTGAGATTTAAAACTTTGGCTAGTCTGCCTGCTGTCTGCTCTGTAAGTCGCTGCTTCCTTGATAATTTGGATTCAAAGTCGGCCTCAGCTTCTTCTCCACAGATTCGTCGAGTAATCTAATTCCTCCGCTCCCTGGAATTATACCTAAAAGATATTAAAAATAGAGTTTTTTGTGAGAAAAGAGATTATTTTAAATAATATTATTAACAGGTGAGAAAATTAAAACAAATTATCAAAAATATAAAATTTAATTAACAAAAGAAAACCAGCCTCCAGCCCAACTTGAGGGTGACATGACTTTAGGAGGCGGTGCCCCAAAACTGCCCCCACTATTTTTATTTCCTCGGCAGGCTACCCTCGGTAATGGGGCCGTTGGACGGTTAGACCTATCATTTTCCTTATTATATATATGACATTGCTCTATAACCACAATTGTATAAGTGTAAATATATATATATATATATATATATATATATATATATATATCGAAAATACTGTGCTGCGCTGCCGTGTTTTGGCAGCGCAGGCAGCGTTTTTGGATTTGGACCGTTGGATCAAAATCCAACGGTCCAAATCCATCCTTTGTTTTTCCCCCTCCCCACGTTTTCTCCTGCCCAGGGCGTTGCCGGATTCCGCCGCCGCCGCCGCCCCGCCCGCCACCGCCGCCCCGTCTGCCGCCGCGCCCCCGCCCGCAGCCCTGCCCCCACCCCCCGCCCCGTCCGCCGCCGCGTCCCCCGCCCGCAGCCTTCCCCCCTGTTTCCCCTGCCCCCTCCGCCGCCTCGCCCCCGCCCACCCCCTGCCCGTAGCCGTCCCCCCCACCGCCCCTGTTTCCCCTGCCCCCTCCGCCGCCTCGCCCCCGCCCGCCCCCTGCCCGGTTCCCCGCCCCCCGCCGCCTGTTTCGCCCCACCCCCGCCGCGGCCCCGCCCGCCCCTGCCCTGTTTTCGCCACCCTCCCCGGCCGCCCGTTTCGCCCCCACCCTCGCCGCCGCCCCGCCCGTCGACCAAGCTCCTCCCCGCCGTCTGCTGCACTGGCCACCTCCTCGCCGGCGTCACCTGCTTCACCGCCGGCGGTGGCGCCACAAAACACCGGGAAAGAAGGAGCAATGGCATTTTCGTAATAAAAATTTGACTCGCTCCTGACTCGAGTCAAATTTACGAAATAAATTTTAAAAATAAAATATAATAAAATAAAAACTTGACTTGCTCCTGACTCTCAAGTTAATTTTATAAAATAAAATTTTAAAATAAAATAATCTAAAATAAAAATTTGATTCGCTCCCCGCTGACGCCGCTGCTTGCCGACCACCTCCCTGCCGCCACCCACACCCTTCCCCTATTTCTATTACCAAAATACTCTCCCCTATTTCCGATTAAGTAAAATTTTTATTACAATTTTACCCTCCCGTGTTCCCCCCCGCTCTCTCTCGCCGCGCCACCCCCTGCCGGCGAGTTCGTGCCACCCCCTGCCGGCGACCTTGCCGCCAGCAGCGCGTTGGCCAACAATGTCGCCGCCTCGGGGCTGGATGGGCTTGTTGGGAAATGTGCGGCCCCAGTTTCGTGTGGGACCGAATAAAGTTTTTATTACAAAATTATTTTATTTTTTAAATTTATTTCATAATATTGAATCGATCTCGTGCGAGATCGAATCAAATATTTATTATAAAAAAATTTTATTTTTTTTATTTATTTCGTAATATTGACTCGATCTCGTGCGAGATCGAATCAAGTATTTATTATAAAATTTTATTTATTTATTTATTTATTTCGTAATGGCGGCGGGCAGGGGCCGACGGCGGCTGGCAGGGGCGGCGACGGGAGGCTGAAAGTGGGTAGGGGGGAGGGGGGAGGGATGGGGTGGGTTGATTGTGGACCGTTGGATTAGATCCAACGGTCCACAATAGGGATTGGGTGCGAGATCGAATCATGTGCGGGACCGAGTCAAGTTTTTATTACAAAATAACTTTATTACTGAATAAATTTTTATTACAAAATAAATTTTAAAAAATAAAATAATTCCGTAATAAATTATTTTAACTCGAGTCCGATTAAGTAAAATTTTTATTACCAAAATACTCTCCCCTATTTCTTCCTCATTTTTTTGGCGCGCCACCCCCTGCCGGCGACCTTGCGGCAGGCAGCCCGCTGGCCAACAATGTCACCGCCTCGGGGCTGGATGGACGTGGTGGGAAATGTACGGCGCCGGTCTCGTGTGGGACGGAATAAAGTTTTTATTACAAAATTATTTTAATTTTTTAAATTTATTTCGTAATATTGAATCGATCTCGTGCGAGATCGAATCAAGTATTTATTATAAAAAAATTTATTTTTTTTATTTATTTCATAATATTGACTCGATCTCGTGCGAGATCAAATAAAGTATTTATTAAAAAAAATTTTATTTTTTAAATTTATTTCGTAATATTAACTCGAGTCGGGACCGAGTAAAATTT
>JAURVB010006105.1:0-15877 GCA_033002965.1 Piper betle | reverse complement strand
ATGATAAAGTCAAGTTTAAGTTTCGGGTCTTTAAATTAAAATTGTAAATAATTTATTAAACAACCCTTTAATCATAAAAATTTTCTTTTAAAATTAAACTTCTACTAGCGACTTGAATATTCCAAGTCGCTGATGTTGTGATTAAGGTCAGCCAATATAATTGAGTTATTAGCGATCAGAATAGTTGGATAATAAAGTGGCATTGGTCGAATTATTGAACCTCATAATTAAATTAAAGTGGAGGAAAGACACCGCCACTTTACCTAATTCAACCTCACTTAAAGAAATAATCAACATCCCAGCACCATCCGCCGTCCCATTGAAAATTTTTCGCTAGTTTCAAAGTTATCGTCGGAGAAGACGGTCATAATAATAATCTGGATCTCTAGCTAGTATGACGGCATGTACAACAAGCAGGGGTATCAAATTTTATTACTTTATTAATATGATGATATCTAAGCATGGAATCATTGACAGCCCATAACTTATTATTTTATTTTAGAAGATAAACAACCCAAGAACGAGAAAAGTATAGTTCGGTGTTTATCCATCTTTTTTCAAAGCATATCCAAATATGTCGTTTTGATGATGCTTTGATGCTGAATGGGTTGGATAGGTTCAAAGATTTTTTTATTTTTTAAAAAAGGAGAACCGCATATTGGATGTTTGGATGCCTCCGCTTCTGCCCTGCCCACATGCATTGCAGGTGGCTCCACGGCCCTTGCTCGCCAAACCAGGACAGACTCACCAACTTGTCTTCTCTACGCAACGCATCCTCTCTCTTCGATTTTGACTCACTCTTGGCAACTAACGGGGAATCAACCAAAATCTTTTTATATCATGGAAAGTGAAGGATGATTTTTTTGATATATTAAATGATGTGGGATAATTATGGTTAATTATTAGAAAAATATAAATTATCTAAATTACTATTTTAAAGATTATTTAATATTTTTTAAAAAATATTAGATCATTTAAAAATAGCCGAGTTTTGTTGCCCCTAGGACAGACCCAAAGGTGGCAGCCCTTGGCTATTGGTGACATGGCTGTCCCTAGCGTCAGGACTTAATAGCGACCACCTCATGTTTATTATGGTGGTTAGTGGGCAAGTATATATATATATATATATATATATTAAAATTAGAAGGGCAATTTTATTATTAAAAAATTCTTATTTTTTAGTAATTAGTTTGATTTTTTAACCACAAGGTAACATCAAAAAATCCTCTTTTTTCTATCATGTAAAAAGCTATTTGTAATTTATTACAAAACCAATTTGACGACACTTTTGTCATTAAATTTAAAATTTCTCTTTTTTAATAATCGTCTCCAATTCTTCCACCCCTAATATACAATAATATAAAAAAACTATGCTCCTTTCTTCGGTAAAAATCTCTAATAAATGCTTGTCAACACTATTCCTAAAGCAAGCAAACATTAACTCACACATGATAATTATAATTGACAAAATCAATTTATTTAATAATTAAGTCAATTAATAAAACACAATTAAATGTTGTAAACGAGATCGTATAAAACGCATATTATACATGCAACTATTATGACAAAAACTACTAACACATGTTGGATGGGTGGGTGAAAACTGAAAATGGAAAGAAAAGTGGGGGGCGGAAGTAGAAAGAAAATGATGCAGAGAGAATATACTTGGCTCGTGGGGGCAAATGCGTCCGCCCAGTGGATGGTGAAGATGGTTGTGTAATTTTGGTAACGACAAAACAACCACCACCACTGCTACAACAACAAACAGAGGAGAAAGAAGAGGAGGAGGGACCAAAAAGAGAAAGGTGGGTAGGAAGGGTGGAGGGGTGGAAGGTGTGGAGTCGTCGTTCGGCCCAAACCCTTCTTTTTCTGCGACGCCGCCTCCTCCGCTTATGCCTCTCGGCATACCGGTTTGTTCCTCTCTCTCTCTCTCTCTCTCTCTCTCTCTCTCTCTCTTTCCTTCCCACCCTTTTGATTTGGTTTAGGGTTTCTTCTTGTTGTTGGCCATTTTCATCAGATCTGATCCACGCCTTTGTTGTTTGCTCCGATTTGACCTAAGATCTGGCCCTAATTCAGGCACTTGTTTTGTTTTTGATTTTTTGTTGTGAATTTATCTGATGGATGGATGGATGGATGCCTTAGGATCCTGATTTTGATTTTGGGGGATCGATTTTTTTGTTTGTCTGTCTCGGACTGATCTTCCAACTCAGGGTTTGACTGGGTTTGTTTATTCTCTTATGCGTATTTAATTTTAATTTTTTTTGGTTGGGTTTGTGGATTAATTTTAATCTTTTGGTGTAGATATTTTTAATTTTTTTCTAAATCACCTATAATTGGAACATCTCAATAATTTTTTTAAAAAAAATTATTTTAAATGGATTGCTACTGTGGTGTGCTATTAATTTTTTGCTGGATAGAAATATGGTATTAGGATTGTTGTATTAGAATTGTATGACTTATTTGGTATGGCTCTCTGGTTGCCATTTGATATGTTTACAAGTACGGTTGATCCTGTTCTTGATTAGAAATTTGATTATTTGCTGTACTAATTTTGTTCAAATCCCTTCATCAAGGGTGTAGCTGCTGTACCCAAGACATGGAGCAAGTCTGCGGTTTGTCATACTGCAACCAGCCACGGTTCTTATCTTTCCAGGAAATTCTTGACTGGCAGTTTCTTATTCTCGGTCAATTCCTTGTTTCCTTCGTCAATTCAACTTGATCGCGCATTTCCCTTGCTTTGTCGTCGAGGAAAGCCTAATGCGGATTTCTTTTAGTATTGGATCTGGTCGGAGGTTTCCCTCTGGCAGGTTAGTGTCTCTTCATGTTCTAAAGCTTGAAATGCTTCTGTTTCTTCTAGTTCTTTATGATGCGTAAGTTTTGCAGGACTTCTTCTCCGGAACAAAAGTTGGGTTGTATCACTGTCTGGTCTGAAATGTGTCTGGGCGCGGGAAAGAATTTAAGTTAGTATATTTTGTGTTTTTCTAGTTGCATGCATCCATGCTTTGGGTTGGTTGTGCTCAATTACAATTGCTAATTTTCCTTTTTGGTTTGTTCGTTTGCTCCCATGCTCCCAGGTTGAGGTCTTTTCTAGAGAACTCTCCGCATTACTTGGACTATGAATTTCCTTTCCTACTGATGCTGGACCCTTTAGGTTGATCTGTGACCTATACTTTGACGTTGATGGAGCTAGGATAAGGGTATGCAGAAGGGAATCGCGTCATTTAGGAATTCTAGCGCTGTCTCAAAAGCAAGTTGTTACCAGTGCCAGTGCAATCTTTATTTTTCAGCTCTATGCAATGGATACCAAACTCTTTATGCTCCAATTGAATTCCACTTGTCATAAACTGAGGAATATGATTTGAAAATGTGTGGCAGCTTCATGCATTAAGTACATGTCTTCTCTCCTTTGGAAGTGAATCCTACATAAGGCTTCAGAGCCTTCCCCTCTTGATATTAGCTGTTCTTTTGTGATGGCTCAAATCTAATGGGGGACTCAGCTGAAAACTTTCTTTATTCTATAGCTTATAATACGAATACCTTTTTCTACTATTAAGTCATAGAAAAAGCTCATAACTCTTCGTTTCTGGAAGGGAAATTGTTTATTGCTTGTTGAAGTGATTGGTTAAGGACGATGGATAGGTAAGCTGTTTACTTGTCCCTGGCATTGCTGTCGCTTTTTACTTGTTTAAGTACTTGAGACGATTATGTTATACATGTGCAGGTATCGGGTGATTAAGGAAGTTGGTGATGGTACGTTTGGGAGTGTCTGGCGAGCCATTAATAAGCAGTCTGGAGAAATTGTAAGTGTCTAGTTGTTAGTTATCACAGTTTCTTGCTTATTATTATTATTATGATTATTATTATTATTATTATTATTATTTTTGGTCATTGGTTTTTCTATTTCTGCTTTCAATTAATTTTTGTTTCATGTTCATTATGTTATAAATTTTCAGGTTGCAATTAAGAAAATGAAGAAGAAGTATTATTCATGGGAAGAGTGCATAAATCTGAGGGAAGTGAAGGTACGTTTCTGTTGATTGAGATGTTAGCTACATGTTACCATGTAGCCTTGTGCAATGTCTAATTCTCTTCAATTCTCTCTTTCAGTCCCTGAGAAAAATGAACCATCCTAACATTATCAAGCTCAAGGAGGTTATTAGAGAAAAAGATATTCTATATTTTGTATTTGAGTATATGGTAAGTGGAATTTTGTTACCTGCTATGAAGAGGTGTTTTATTGTGTGTGAATTTTGTAATCATATAGCAGTTATCTTATTTGCATTCAATTCTGCCAAATTCCATGTCATGCAGGAGTGCAATCTTTACCAGTTAATTAAAGACCGATCCAGGCTATTCTCTGAAGCAGAAGTTAGAAATTGGTGCTTTCAAGTGTTCCACGCTATTGCCTACATGCACCAAAGGGGATATTTTCATCGTGACCTGAAACCTGGTAAATGAATGTGCTTTAGGTGGCATTTACATTTATAACGTTGAAGTTCATAACATATTAACATTTGCTAAGTTTTCTTGTTTTAAAATAAAGGTATTAATTCCCGGTTTTTGCTTTACAGAGAATCTGTTGGTGACAAAGGATATAATCAAGATTGCTGATTTTGGCCTTGCACGAGAAGTTAGTTCAAGCCCACCATATACAGAATATGTCTCAACTCGCTGGTTAGTGTTAAAGGACTAGTCTATTGAGACTATTTTTTTCTCTCTTTTCCTTTTTAGGGCATGTATACATTTTGTCAAATTCCTCCTGTTTTGTGTGTATCAGGTATCGTGCTCCTGAAGTTTTACTCCAGTCTTCTGTATATGACTCTGCTGTGGGTAAGAAGTTGACAAGGCCGCCCAGTTGTTATGCATTGAATTGTGTAAAGTTCATTAGTAACAGTGTTAGCTACTGTTTTCTTGCAGATATGTGGGCCATGGGTGCAATTATTGCTGAATTATTTACTCTTCGACCCCTATTTCCTGGATCAAGGTTGTGTTCAGCACTGTAATTATGTTTGTATATATAGTGGTTTTGTGTCAAATGCATGTGTAGCTAATATGTCTTTTATCCACGCTCAGCGAAGTAGATGAAATATACAAGATATGCAATGTGATTGGTACCCCAAGTTCACAGACATGGCCGGAAGGTCTACAACTTGCCAATGCCATTAAATACCAGTTTCCACAGGTTATATAGCTCTCTTCTTGTTTCACACTTTTTTTCCCTTTCCTCTGCAAAGAGCATTAAGAGAACAGTTCAAGATTCTATTAGGTTCAAGAATTCGTACTCTTTAGAAATGTATACTACATCTAATGAAATATTCGCTTCTTGCAGGTTGGAAGTGTTCATCTGTCAACACTCATACCATCAGCAAGTGATGATGCCATCAATCTCATATCTGTATGTATCAGATAAATAAAGTTGGTTAATAATTTTTACTGCAGGTAGAAAAGTGTAATGTAGAACTTAGTTTTGTAAAATTGCTTTTTAGGTTCACCCTTAAACTTTCAACACTTTTTGCATTGTAATAATTAAACAAACCCTCTCAATGCTTGATCTTAACTTGCTTGTAATTTGATTATATCTCAGTTACTTTGTTCGTGGGATCCTAGAAAGAGGCCTACGGCAGCTGAGGCTCTGCAACATTCCTTTTTCGAGGTGTTTATATAAGTGGCATTTATCTTCTTGACATGTGTGTTACTTGCTTAAATTTGTCTTATGTAGCCCTCGTTTTTGTTATTGGGTGGCAGGCTAGTTACTACATACCCCCAGCACTTCGTATGAGACCAGCGGTCCCAAGAACACCACCATCTGGTAGGTGTCATTTTTTTTGGTGTTCTCGAGTTTCTGAATTCTACTCTTACATGTTGCCTCCTTTGTACTGAGAATTTTTTTTTGAAATTTTTCAGCTGGAATGATTGGTTCACTGGAGCAGAATGGTTTTAGGAAAGGTGCTTGGACCATATCAAACTCGAAGCCTGTAAGTAACTTTGCTTCAGGAAGGACAAGTAGACCATTTAACTCTGGTGTTCAAAGAAAGCTTGAGATGACTCATCAGGTGGGAGTTGTAGGTTTTACACTTATTTTTTGACACAAGATTAGGGCATTATTATTTATGGACACGATCACTGTTGTTTAATAAGCTTAATGCTTATTATCAGCATTTTACTGAATATGGTTTTTCATAGGGTGCAAATAATCAGGATAGTTCAAGCTGTGCCAAGCAGCAATCACGATACCGGCCACCATTGAGAAACAATTTAGGTACTAGCTTCATTTTGAATGTTTCATCTGTTTAGTGTGTTTGGCTTGTATTTAATACTATGGCTGGGATGGGCTGGAATAGTTTTGTCTAGGTTTTGTTTCAGCATTTAATTACCGATCCTCTCTTTCCTTGCTTTTGTTTAGCATCCAATGACGGGAGTAAAAATTCTGCAGTCAAGAGTGCTGCAGAAAGGATGGCGCACTTGAGCATTAAACAAGGAAGACTGCTGCCAGTGACGAAGTTGTCATCATCACCACCTCCGCCACTGCCCTTGAAAGCAGGAGGGGGACGGCATGATCCCAGGTCTGATATTCTTTGTCGATCTCATGAGCTACAATCCGTAAGAAGCTATTCAAGAAAGGTTGTGGGCTGACGATAAACTGTTGAGAGGTTCAATGGCTAGGCTTGCCCTCGTTCGGAGTCTTGTGTCCTGCTTCAGTTTCTGTCTCTAAAGTGTCTGGTTGGGCGTATTTATTATGATTTGCAATAAGCACCAACTTTGTGTGTGAGATGTTTTAATTACTGGTATCACTGACGTGGGAATCGTGTGTCGTTTGTTGCAATTTTACTGATGTGGTTTTAATGTATCTGGTTGTGAAATGTTTGGGAAGTAAAAGTTACTATTTTACTTGTATTCTGAGCTTAGAGATGTGCGATTATTATGATTTAGAATATGCGTGAGAAATGTCTTAATTAGTGTTTCTGAAATATCTGTTCTGTTTCGATGTTTTTAATTTTAAGTGCGATTGTTATATTCATGTGTCCAGGAGGATCCCTCCGGACGTATTTTTAACGCAAAGTCTTGATGAAAACACGTTGTTTCATCTCTATTAATCGTAATGAAGACTATTTACTTCGTTAGGTTCCCCGTTAGTTTGATTCTCGAAGAGAATCTGTTGGGATTCATGCATATCGCGACTGGCTTCTATGTATGCCTTTGGTCGTTGCGGTTGTATGCGTCATTGGGGTGAACCGTGAATTCAAAATATCGGCCCGCGCTTACTCGATTTATATTATTTTTCTTAAATATATTATTTGACGTTAAAAATGTTTAATCTTTCTACCTATCTTTATAAAAATAAATAATGAAGGAATTTAAAAGACAGATTCGACACACACTGTGTCTTTTCTTTTAAAAAAAAACCTTATAAACTCTTATGTGAAAAAATACTCGCATCTATTAAATGATCATTTACATCCCCTACATAAGAAAACTAGTCATCCCCCAAAACCTGCATTATTAATAAGCACCATTTGTATTTTTATATGCTAATGATATTTTCTAGATATGTTTTTGATAGATCTTAGTGATTTGATGTTGTTATTTCCGTAATTATCACATATTTCTAGGAATTATAATAAATCTCCTTCAAAAATATCATTACCCTTTTCATAATATAACATTCATGTTACCTGCTATGGCCACATGTAAAAATGGCCATGCTGATTATTGTTAATTGTCCGCGTTCATATGCCACATTATGAACATTTTTTGGTTCAATACGTGTAAGTGATCATTTTGCTCATTCTGAAGGGTATAAGCGATTTTTATTCACTTTAATTGTTAATGTGTTGTACATTAGCAATGTCATGCATTTGCGAGGTATTGTTTGTGTGAAATTGATAAACGATATACCAATTTGGAAATTAATATTATTGTAATTTAAATATTGGCAGGGTGCTTATCGATCGAGGGTATCACCAAAACTATATAATCACCAATTAATAGCAACTTATGCAAAACAGCCGTCCACTGGTGGCCAACCAAAGTCATCTATTCACAAAATATGACAAAACAGAGACATAGAATTGACCCAACCAAGGTGGCATGTCAAGTTGTTGATGCCCTAGAACAGCCGTTCACTGGTGGCTGATGCCCTAGAACAGCCATTCACTGGTGGCCAATTTGGCACTGTCCAACCAAGGTGACATTTCGAGTTGCTGATGCCCTAGAACAGCCATTCACTGGTGGCCAATTTGGCGTTGTTTGGTATAGGGGGAGGGTGGAGGGCACATTCCTGGGAGACCTAAGGTATTTTTTTTCATGGTTTTCTGCCATGTAGCGGTATCTTTTTAATTATGGTTAACCTAATGAAATTATATAAGAACTTCTCATCAGATTGGTTTTCTTTTGTGAGAGCTTTATACAATAGTTGTGTTTGTAACAACCCAACTAAAATGTAATGGATTGAAATTGTTTTTAATAGTGATTAACCAGGTTAAAAATATATAGTTTATTCTCACTTATAAACATGATCTTACCCCACTAGATATTAGATGTGAGATTAAATTAAAAGATTTCACAATCTACCCATTTTAAGAAATTTCATCTTTACCCGTTGTTAGCCTTAGCTCACGTCATTCCTTGACCCATAACCAACAGTGTAGCAACGTCCCTAATTCAGCTTATCATTTAATATGAAATTAAGTTGTTCTATAATGATCCAGCCCAAAGTGTAATATTATGAGCCTATGTTATTTCTTTAATTTAGTTAACTATTTTTGAAGAAATGATTTAGGCCCATTATATTATATTTTGAGCTAAGTCGTCACCGTGTTTGTTTGTTTTTTTAAGGCTTTGCTGAAGAAGTCATTTTATCATCTTAACATCTAATATTAGTGATTCGAGTTCTTTTCTTTTGTTTGGAAGGACTCCGATTCTATATTGTATTAATGTAGTTGTTGAGTGTGATGGCCTTTGTTGCAGTTACGGAGCAGCTATCAAAATAGTTACTAGTGTCACGGGGACTCGTCACCTTCTAAAAATTCGTTAAAACCATAGGAAAGAGACGTTATTGAAAATATCATTTTTGCCATCCATAGATATAGGCTTTATTTTTTTCTTCAAGGTAAAAAATGCACAGTAGTTATTTAATTTTTCCCCCACAAATAAAAAACATAGCCATATGTATCATCTGGACATTTATTTAAAATTATTTAAGATAATATCGTTGACTATGCTTTCTTCCACATCAATGCATAACCCATGTTAACGGCCACCAATTATACTCCACCTTCAAAAGTATACTCGGCTATTATATATTTGACTCGCTGATATATTTACCAGTTACTCTGGACTATATTGTTGTGAAGGAATGTACAACCTACGATATAATCTTGGAAAATCATGGAGAAAGGTCCCAAATATAAAACCCATGATCTAAGTCAGGGTTTTATAGTCGTGAACCTATCAGTTCAATCATTGATTCGAGTTGAGTTAGTTTTAAAATACATGCATTGAGTTAAAGCTAGTCGCGTGTATAAGCCATGTGGGTTATGTGTGCCTAAGTATATGAAGATGACGTCAGTAAGGTTGCAATAGTAAAATGAGTTATCAAGGTATATTAAAGTACACCTAGAATTTTATTTTATTTTATTTTATTTATAGTAGACTATAGAATTAGATTTAAGTCGTTTAACGTGTTAAGACTCGTTAGTTAGTATTTTGGGTAGGTTAGTAGGTTTAAGACATGTCATTTCTAAGACTTGTAATTGGTTGACTACTCCATAGACTGATCACCCATGACATAATAAATCCTAGTGATCTCACAGACAAGTCTATAAACTTACTAATATTTTGGTCACCCGGTATGCTATATAGGGATTTCATCTCCCTTGTCACTTGCATGATACCTTGACCTAATCATAGACCAAAGTGACAAACTTATGTAGTAGGTTTTCCTTAGCCTAGTAGATTTTTCCACTTTACCTGATGTCAGATCCCATATATGAGGATAGGATATCACCTATTGAGAGTTTTTGAGCAGTGTGACTAGAATTTCATGAGATTCAATCTCCTTTCCTATAACTTAGAGAAGTCAGACATAGTAGAGTTTTCAATTGAGGAATTTCACTCGCCCCCCTAGATATATTAGTTTTACTATCAGTTATCTAGATGATTGAGATGAGTAGACATTGACCAAAGCACGTGCAACGGACTATATGCAGATTTTGTAGTTCCATGTAGAGTATATTTTCATACTCCTTGAGACACATTGTGCATGTACAAGTTTTCTCGCCACCATTCCATCACAGAGAGTTTCCTTCAGCAATAGTTAGTGGGTTATATAGATAGTCACCAAAGACATAGTATGCAATAGAGTTATAACAGCTTTCCTTGTTCTCTTCTAGAACAAAGAGAAATATTTGATTCGGGACCAAGTCAACTAGGACCCAATAAGTGGTCTAATTCCTTATACAGGGATACCTGAGAGTTTGATCTAGACTAGCGACAGTGAGTCATCCAGCTCATTAGGCTATATACTCGTACCTAGTACTGGTGTCTACTGCATAGCAGAAGAGTCATAGCACACCTTAGGATGGCTGTAGGACCTGCAGTAGAGTGTCCTGAGACATGGGTAGATGTTAGCAGATATGCCTTACCCTCAACATAATTTTCCCAAATATATCTTAAATTAGCACCTTGCAGTACTCTAGAATATCTTTTTGAGCAACCCAATCAGCCCCTAGGGTTGAACCTAGACTTTTTCGCTGAGTTAGCAATAGGGATCAGAACCAGAGAGAAGGATGGTGATAATGTCAGAACAAGCACAGATAGTATAGAATCAGGAAGGTTTAATATTGACATCGCCACTAGCAAAACTCGCCATGTCGGTGCAACCATAGTTAATGAGGATTTACATCACCATTGAAGCAGTAGAGGATACAACTGAAGTGTATCCAACTTCCAAGGTCCAATTTTAGTAGATAGAGCATGATTTTTGCATGAGTTAAGACCCCTTTGAGTTGAAATTTTGAGGACAAAATTTTTATAAAAGGGAAGGTTGTAAAACATGTGATCCAAGTAATGGTTTTATATTCGTGAACTGGCCAGTTCAACCGTCAATTTGAGTCGAGCCAGTTTTAGAACACATGCGCTGAATCGAGGTTGGCTACGTGTATGAGCCATGTGGGCAGTGCATGCCCAAGTATATTATGATAACGTCAGTAAGGCTGCAATAGGATTAGTTATTAGAGTATATGAGAGTACGCCCAGTAATGTTTTTTTGCTATTTTATTTATAGCAGACTATAGAATTTGATTTAGGACATTTATCGTGTGAGGACGCGTTAGTATTTTAGGTGGGTTAGTAAGTTTAGGACATGTCATTTTATACTATTGAATGTATTTTATTTTATAGTATTTTATCATATTTATTTTATATATTTTTTAGAATTTATTTATTATTTTTTATTCTCGTTCGGGTCGAGTCAACTTTTATTTATAAAATCGGCACAATCGGCTGCCGCAGCGGCCGCCACCATCGTTGCCAATATGATTCTAGATCACAGTGAAATATTCGTTACTCTTCCAATTTTAGATTTTTACTTCACTTGAATCATTATTCATATGATTCATAATTTTTATAAATTATTCATATTTTGTGTTAATATATTAATCTTGTAATTTATGATAATTGTATGTTTAAAATATTAAATTCTTATGTAAATTGACAATTAATAGTGATTAATAATAAATTGAATTACTTGAACATGAAATCTTATATAAAATTGATAATGTTTACAATTGTGAAAAAATTTGTGTATTGGTGTTATAAGTATGTCAATTAATTATTTAGTAATTACAAAATTAATAATAAAAATTAAATATGGAATATCATAATTAAGATTGTAAAGTTAATTACATATAAAATGTCATAATTAGGGATTGTTTGGATTGATTAGGATATACATGATTATTCTAGTGTTATTTGATAGATCAATTATATTATTCATGCATCATATGGGTATGCATAGGCATTAACATTTAGCTTGGTTGTGTAGGTTCAGAGTAGGAGCTCGCCAACTAGGCATGTGGCCTCGCTTAGAACTTTATCCGGTCCATTTAAGACTCATCCCCTAATTTGTCACCTTATTCTGTGTGATTTGATTTATTATTTGTAGGATGAGTTAAGTGGTGTTTTATCAGATCTTTCTTAACTTGGGCATTTAGGCGAATAGTTTTCTAAATTAATAACCCTCGAAGATAAGATCCATCGAGTGTGATTTTGAAAAATAAAATCCACCTCAAGTTGCCTTCGGGGTTATTATATAAATGTTTTCCTAGGCTTATATATATATATATATATATATATATATATATATATATATATATATATATATATATCGAGTTTTCAGTGAGACAAGAGATGGTGAAACCGACTTCGCACGTACCATGAGCGAATGCACATGCCGATCACAGCAGGCTCTGGATTAATGAAAAGATTGTTTCATTCACGAGGGATCCTGACAACTCTACGTCTTGAGTTCCTTACACACGGAGAAACATTGATATAATGATCCGGCCTAAAATGAAAACTAATGGGTATACGTTATCTTTTCAAAAGTGGTTAACTAAGTTAAATATCAAACTTATATTCTCACTTATAAGTAAAATCTTACTTCAGTAAGTATTAGATGTGAAATTAAATTGAGCCAACATCCCTAGTCTAGCCCACCTTTTAACATGAAACCAGGCTTTTATACCATTTATTGCGACCCTGCCCAAAGTACAAACTAATGAGCCTAAGTAAATATCAAACTTATATTCTCACTTGTAAGTAAAATCTTACTTCAGTAAGTATTAGATGTAGATTGAATTGAGCCAACATCCCTAGTCTAGCCCACCTTTTAACATGAAACCAGAGCTTTGATACCATTTATTATGATTTCTGCCCAAAGTACAACTAATGAGCCTAAGTTATATCTTTAAATGTAGTTAACCAAGCTAAAAGTCTATATTCTATTCTACTAATAAACAAAATCTTATTCAAATAGGTATTAGATATAGGATTAAGTTTAGGGATTTCAAAATAATTGTGACATCCCTCAACTTAGTTTCACATCTAAAACCTACTAGGTTAAAATCTTGTTTATAAATAGAAATAGAATATAGATCTTCAACTTTGGTTAATCACTTTTTAAAGCGATGACATAACCCACTAGTTTGCACTTTGGGCTAAGTTGTTACAAATGGAATCAGAGCCTCCTGGTTCTGTGTTAGATGGTGAGCTGCATTATGGATGTTGACTAGGCCGCCGGTCATGAGCCAAAGAAGGTCATGGTTTGGGCCATAGAACATAGATTTTTAATTTGGTTAACTACTTTTAAAAAGATGACTTAGGTGCATTAGTTTACACTTTGGACTAAGTCATTCTAATAGAGGTTTATGGGTACTGTTTAGTAAAATGCACATCTAGACATGTGGCTAAAAACGTATTGAATGTCGAGAGAGGTATCAATAGACCGGTCAGTTAAGGATGCTACTCGGACTGTAGCCTGGTGGCTCCTCCCTTGATGCTCTTCCAAGAGTTTAGTAGAATATATAAAAATATTTTTCTTCATGTGAGACTTAGCTCTCATGGCTAGTTTGATATAATTATATTTACGTGTTTTTATTATATATATAGGTGATGATCAGGATATGGATGTGTCAACTTGGACGGACGAGCTTAGATGTCTCTTGCACACACATATCAAATGATAAAATATTTAGTAGTTTTTGTTATGATATTGTAATAGTGAAACTGTTGTGATGTGCGTGCTATGTGTATTATTAATAGAAATGATATCAATAGCATGATCTGAATTCTTTAGTAAATATGTTTAAATGATGAATATGATCGACAGATGGGTCAAGACCAGTTTAGTTACGTAAGATGAACGGAAATCAATAATCAAGTCAAGACTCAATATAGAAATAAATTATACACTTGAATGAAAGTATTGTATGAAATTTTATTAAATATTTATATTGTCTATGATCTGACAAGGTGTTCTTTATTGTACTTTCAGGGACACTCTGGGTTTATTAATTTTTATCGTGATTCATTGGTTTAGTGTGACTTAGTTGAAACATGACATTTATGTAGTATTATGTTAGGTTACGAGTATTTTATTCATGGGTCGTGATAATTAATCATCTTAAGATGTCGAAAGTAGGTCCATTTAAGTTGCCCGACTTAATTGGGTGATTCGTAACATTTTGATTCGGTTTATGAGTGAGTATGAGTCCTAGGGTGTTACACCGAAGATATATAAACATTAATTTGTTAACGGTGGAGAAAAAATTCTGCTATAAGGGTGCATTTTTTTACGTTGTAAACCTCACTTGTATTAAGGGCAAAATGGAATGTGTGACACTCACGTAACTTTCACCCTGGTGATCAGCTGCCGACTATGCAAAGATAGCTCAATCTCATCCACTTGAGGTGATATTGTTTGTGCAGGCGCGGTCATAGAAAATGTTTTATCCCTTCAAGTTAATTTGGACATATTGAGCACCTCTTAATATACAAGCTCAAATTGTTTGGCGGTAAACTTGTTGCGTTTTCCACCCCTTCAATCTGCCACTGCAAGCACTGAATTGTTAATTCGTGAAGGTTCTCCAACCACCATTCCAACCAATTAAATCATGTATGGAGAACTCGAATGGAATGGGTACGTAGATATTAACAGCATATTCTGCCTCTCACCATCTCTGGGTGACCGTGTTGGTGGTGGAGGATCGTCAACGAAACGACGGTGATTCGTTTTCCAGATTTTCAACGTTTAAAATTTGTACAAAGATGAACACAATTGTACAAGCCCACAAGGTGCACGATTTTAGTGGGGACTTAGAAACAGAAATTTCCAAATATAAGAAAGAAAAAGTGATGGGTTTCAAAATCGCAAACCAGCAAAATCATGGAAAGGTCCTCCATGCTTATTCGTGGAGATTGACGGGACAAAAGTAGAGAAAAAAAATTTATCAGAGCCAGGTTTCGATCCTGGGACCTGTGGGTTATGGGCCCACCACGCTTCCGCTGCGCCACTCTGATTTTTGTTGGTGTCGTGTATGTTATATAATATTATTAGGTTTATTTAAAAGTAGATGGGCCCGATTGATAGACCTAGTTTAATAAGCAGGACTCCACTAACAGCCCAATGGGCCATCACGTAGAATCCCCATGATTATGATGATACTTTTGTATTTTCAACTCTGATCCGCTGCATTGAGCCCCACCTATACCGTACAAATGCTTATCTTACTTGGATTTTTCATTGAATCATTAATTAAATATTAAGTACACTAAATGAAAATTTCCATATAAATACCCCTAACCTGAGGTAAAAATTATTCCACGTGCTAAATTGTTAAAAATTTGCTTAAACTTGAGGGAAGCGTTCAAGGACGTGATCAGCAAGTTCTGACTTTTTTTAAAACAATTAATCTGATTTCAAACAAATGAAAACGATATTTGATTAAGAATACCAATATGCCGGCCTAGTTACTAGCAAATTCGAAAATTCGAATTATATCCAGTTTAAACAACACCAATCTCGTGTTAATTTTCTTTATCAAGGTAATCCTATATTAGGTTTTCCGGGTCATCAATCTTGAGTGGAAAAAAGATGAAAGTCCACAATTTTAACGCTCTATTACTATTCTTTATCTTTTACTGAATGCACTACTGCACTAGTAATAATAAAATGATAGCAAAGGGAAGGGGAATCAGAGGGCTGGAGGCCCATTCTGTTTCCTAAGTTTCAATTTTGGGCAGTCGAAAGAAATGTTACTGTGAGCCATTCTATTACACCATTACAAAGAAATTAATTGAATTTTGTAGTAGATTTTCG
>JAURVB010006104.1:0-29420 GCA_033002965.1 Piper betle | reverse complement strand
ATCTATTAATGAGATTAACAAATGCTTGAATTATTAATCATATTATGTGCATGTTAATTTGTTCTATTTTCAGTTAATCACTTTGCTTCAATGATTTCTACCAACATCGATTCACTTCCAATGCTTAAAGATAATTTTACGGATTGGAAAGAGAGCATGTTGATCCTTCACGGCTACATGGATCTTGATCTTGCCTTAAGGACTGAACAACCTGCTTCTCTTATGGACAAAAGGTCCATAGAGGAAAAACGAGACATTGAGAAGTATAAACGTTCAAATCGCATGAGTCTTATGGTCATAAAGTGTGGAATTCCAGAGACCTTCAAGGGCTGTGTTTGAGAAGGTTACTACAACCACTGAGTTTCTTAAAGAAATTAAAAAGCATTTTGTAAAAAAATAATAAGGCTAAAACAAGTACCCTTTTGTCAAACTTGATTTTAATGATGTTTAATGGTAAAACAAGCACAAGAGAGTAGATCTTAACTATATAAAATATTGTTTCAAAATAAAAGTACTAAAATTAGAGCTATCTGAGGATTTGCTCATGCATTTAGTTTTAATTTATCTTCCGGCAAAATTTAGTTAATTCATGGTCAATTACAACAACCCAAAGGACAAATTGACTCTTTAATGAGCTTATTTCTTATTGGAGAACCGGTGATGAATTTGAAAGATAAAAACCAAAAGAAGTCAAAAATTATTTTGCTTTTATAGATTTAGGTAAGCTTTTGTTATCAAATTCTATTTTCTTGATGATTTAATATGAAAAAGAAAAAAAGGTTTTACCGTGATTTTTTTTATCTGAATAATTTGGTTAAGTTAAATATACAACACTCCCCTGTTCCCACCTCAACAACGATGCCAAGTCCAGAACATGAAGTGGTAGTGGCAAATTGCCCTCCCCTGGCCGCCAAATCACGAAAAACTAGGGGCCGGCACCACCACCAGATAACCGGCGCTGCGGTGCCAGCACTGTAGCAGCTGCCGGCAGGACTGGAAAAGCCCGATGTCCCTCAGCCCGGCGCCGTGCCTGCCCTTGGATGGGGAGTCGGCGCCGGACTTGGGGGAGACAGAGAAGGACGATGGGGGGCTCTTCCTCCAGGTCATGGACGCCGGCGGCGTGTCGAGGGCCAAAGCCATGGGTCAAAGGAGGTGGCCGGCCATGTCGCCGGCAAAGGTTAACGCTGCAGTTCCAAAATCGGTGGCGGAAGTGTCGGTGATTGGTAACGAGAATAACAAAAACGGGTTCTAGGGCGGCGAGAGTGAGAGACAACGGGCCATGATGGCGTTCCGTTGGATGTGGTTGAGGGTTGGAACTGGCCATGGGAGGGTGAAGGGTTATAGTTTATTTTGTTTTTCTCTTAAGGAGACGATTAGTCAAACTCACTTTACCATAATTTTAAGTATCATAACTTTTCAGTGTATTGTCTTTCAAACTAATATATTTAAGCTTTTATAGTATTTTAAATAGTGCCTAGTTTTTTATAGTATGAACTTTTTGTAAAATCCAAGTTTTTATTAAAAATTTGGTATTTTATTGGTATTCAAAAAATTATTAATAACAAAATACATTTTTGACATTTAATAAAATGTTTTAATCATAATTTTAAAAATAATTCAATCCAATTGAATTAGATGTACCTCATACCACTTAAAAATCCGGTATGGTCATGATTGATGTGATATTTAAAACTATAGGTTCGAGTTTTTTGTTTGTCTTTTTTATTTGAGACATTTGTGTGTAATAACATTAGATGAAATAAAGAAGCTCGTTATAGCGTGTTAATGAAAAATATATTTATTGATGGGTCTAATATATTAATTTAGTTTAGTTATCTCGGTTATTATTTTATTAGCTAGTTAATATAACTCTTTAGTGAGTTTATCACTTATTATTAATATAATTTTCAAGTGAGTTTGTAGTTGAGTCTATAAATAAATATGATTAAATTTCTCCTTGTAAGGAACAAAATAATAATTGAGCCAAAATAAACAAATGAATGAAAAATTATACAAATGATCTAACAAATGGCTTATCAAATTTGTATACCTTCTCATTATACAATATTATACAAGCCCATCAAGCATATTTAGAATATTACAAAACTATTATTCGTTCATTGGCAGGTGAAAATAGGTTCATAAGTTTAAATTTAAATTGATTATTGATTTTGAAAACACAGGCACATTGTATCTATCAAACGTATAAATAGAAATGTGGAATAATTAGTAAACCCATAGGCCATAACCTCAGCCTTTTGACAAATTTCAATATGAAACTTTGATTCTTGGAAATTATTATGCAATTTAAGTTGTAATATTTTATATCATGCGGGGAAACAACTGCGAATTATAAGTTGTTTAATTTTTTTTTACACGCAAGAATTATAGGTGGTTGTGGACAGTTATAGATGAGCTATTTTACAAGAGAAGGAGAGGTAGTTTTTATATTACCTGGTGGTGGAAAAAATCAAAGCAAATTATTAGAAAGGGGAACTTTAATAAAAATATAAAAATTACCCTCAAATCAAACAATAAAAACAAAAAAATTTTTTAAGGGGTGGCCGGTGCCACCCCATGTGGTTGGCGATCTGGCTGAACCTAATAGCTACCCATATTTAGGAATTTAGAACAATACATTCACATCAACAATCATATCAAATTATTTACTATATAGTTAGAATGCTCTTAATTAATATCATAGTTTAATAAATTTTCAAATTTTAGCTCCTATACATTTATATATAAAATAAAAACAATCAATGCATAGAAGCTTTAAAATAATCTTTGACATCAAAATGCACTCTAATATTATATATACTTCTAAGACAAAATATTCTAATAGTTGATTCTTCATACAATGTAGCTCACCTACAAGAAAAAATATACAAAAGAGTTAATTGCTTGTAAAAATATTTTACAAATATTAAAAGAGTAAAAACTAAATATTACATTCTCACAAGCATATTATAGACATGAAGATGCTAGAATACTATCTTCATTAACACAATTATCAATAAATTCTCATTCTTCAATATTCGTTGTTCAAAACAAATTTGATGAAGAACTTGATTGTTTCTCTACAAGAAAACAATATAATAACAAGAGAAAAAGATATGTTAAAAAATATATAAAAAATAGAAAATGCATGATAAAACATTAATTATCTTTATATTTACTCATCAACAAATTTTGGGCACGTATTAAAGCTTAAAATATTTTTGTTGAGCAATTATTTGTTCTCCAATACTAAATGTCGATTCGAAGGCAATAGTTGATATATAAATGACTAAAACATTGTGAGCAATATTTTTTCCAAATATGATATTTTACTATATTTAATCTTTACTATAATAATATATCAAATTGTTTATCTACTCTATTTACAAAAAAATTGTTGGTTCATCTAAATAATTTTCCAAAGAAGTTCGTGTTGGCTCATTTAATGAACATTCCATAATCAACGTGCTCATTGCAATCTTCTACTTAGGCCTCTTATAAGATAAACACTTAATGAGCATTCAATTCTAATAGAGGGCTTGTTTGACACTCATCAAGCCATAGATTTCATATTAATCTTATTTTTTGTATTTTCCCATTGTAATATAATATTTCTTTATTCAAATATTTTTTAAAATATTTTTTATTTTTTATGCTAATTGGCATGAGAGAAATTTTAAAAAATAAAAAGATAACGATTATATAAATGAGATATTTATTATTTGTGAGCAAAAGAAATATTTATAATGAAATAATAATTAGATAATAAAATAAATATGAAATGAAAATAATTTCTGATATTGACCGAATTTTGATTATGTCCAATCGTGACTGACTTGATCGAATAATTTTGACCGTGACGATTGACTTTTTGCTTGAGGTTAAGCGAACGGACTTGGATAATGCCTTGTCTAATGTTTGACCAACCGATGCCCACCCCTAGTCGGATTTGGCCACCTTATTGTCTAGGGCAGGCCGGTCATTGACAAGGATGGCCTACTCGAAGTAATTTTTTATATATTTCCACTTTGACAATAGGGCTGCCGGGTATTTGGCCGCCCATATTTGGAAGTGGCCAAATCACCAACTACATAGGTGGCTTAAGTTGCCCCTTAAAAATAAATATTTTTTCATATTTTTTTGTTTCTTATTTTTAGGATAATTTTAATATCTTAATTTACTTTTCCCTTTTTATGATAATTTGTTTTGATTCTTCCACTAGATACAATATCAATCAAAAACTACCTTTCCTTTTCTGTAAAGTTGCCGGCCGCGGCCAGGGCGTCCTCAGTGCACGACGACTACCTCTCTTCACAGCAGCAACAGCAGCAGCAGCAGGGCCAGGTGTTGACGGCTGCGGCTGGGGCGTCGTCGGTGCCCCACGACTACCTCTCTTGCAGCAGCAACAGCAGCTGTTCTTACAGCAGCAGCAGGGCCAGGTGTCGCCGGCCGCGGCCGGGGAGTCGTCGGTGCACCACCACTACCTCTCTTTGCAGCAGCAACAGCAGGGCCAGGTGTCGCTGGTCGTGGCCGGGGCGTCGTCTGTGCACCACCACCACGTCTTTATGCAGCAGCAGCCACAACAGCTGCACTTGCAGAAGTAGGAGGGCCAGGAGCCGGCACTGCATCTGAGAGATGCCGGCGACTACAAACACAGCGCCAAGCCGTCGTGTTGAACAGTCTGGTCGATATCGAAAACGGTAGCGTTGAATCCCCGCCTTCCTTCTCTCGATCGCAATGCATTGATCTGTCATATGTTAATCAATAACACACTTTTTTCTTTTGCGTGATCGAGAAGGTTGCAGGGTTTCCTGCTAGAATTAGAAATTGTGCCGTGTTCTTGGAATTAAGGAGAAATGGCGTAGATAATTGTTCCCCAGAAAAACAGACACCCGATTCCTATTCCTTTTCTTTTACAAAAAATAATAATAATACATAGTTTACTTTGAAAACCAATAGACAGTATATGAATAAAAATAGAAAATCATTAGGTCTGACCTGGTATGGATGGAAATATGCTCACCTTTTCATGTTTAACCCTATCTCTTATAATGCATCTAGTTTGTGTACTACGTTGCTTAGGCCTGGTTGTTGAGAAAAGCATGTTTTATTTATTTTTTCGTGTTACTTCTACCTGAATTCGATCTAGCCGTTTACGCAATGCAATAGTATGTACTTCTATTTCAATGTTAATAAATCCATGTAAACTTCCCAATTTTTAAAGTAGGTGATTAAGATACTGAAAATGATAAATAATAATGACATCAAATGGGAAAAAATATAGTTATTATAAGGTGATATAATCAATCATAATTTATTATGTGAGCAGTGAAAAACTTGATTGAGCTTAAAATCGCTCCATATTCAGCTTGATCTCATTCGAGTTAGAGCTCGACTCGAATCAAATGAGCACGAGCGTGAGAACACCTATATTCGGCTCTACTCAAGTTGAAGCTCAATAATTTATATATGATATAGTAGTTGATATAGTTTTTTTAGATAGCCATCTAAATAAAATATAAAAAATTAACAAATTTAATTATATGATATAAAAGTTTTACAAGATAATACAAAGATTTTGTTTCCAAACAAATTATGACATAGAATTGAACTGAAATTAAATTAATCTAGCTTTCATAATTAATTTTATTTCAAGCTATCTATGAAAAATATATATGTGAATAATAATCGAACTTTTGAGCTCGACTCGAATTAAGGATACACAAGTTGAGTTTGAGCGTGGCTGAACTCAACTTGACTCACTCAATTAGCACCTTAATGAAAGTTGAGGAAGATTACATTTTATGTAAATTCCTATGTTATTTTCCAAAACAAGTACATTCTATGCCAACGAGGCTATTGGTGGATTTAATTTTGACCATATTTTTGTGTTGGAATATTTTTATTTGTTGGAAATGTAATCCTTTTGGGGATGCTTAAACAGCCATCTTGCGTTTTGCCTACTACTTCAAAAGAGTTACAACCAATGTCTAAGGCATAGATTATATTGTTCTCCATGTCTTAGAATTACTGAAAAAATGTTGGCATTAAGTGAGATAAACACTGTATTGCTTAGAAATTTACCATTTAACCAATATGTGTGCTTAGCTAATGTGTCTAGATTCAAGCTTAATTTAATTCTAATAGAATTGAAGCCAACCATTTGGTTTTTATTAACATAACTTTTAATACAATTATAATTTATTAATCAATAGGTTAATTGCTCAAAAATTTTGTAATGTTAGTTAGCCACACACAAGACTATTAAATTATAATCACAAACTATCTTTTTGTTGTGTGTTTTTAGTAGATTTAAGCTTAATTTAATTTGAGTAGAAATCAAGTCAACTTGGTTTTTATTTAGCATAATTTTTTATAAAATTATAATTTATTAATTAAATATTTTAATTGCTCACAAATTTTGCAATGTAGGTTAGCCATGCACAAAACTATTAAATAATTATAATCATAAACAATCTGTGCCTTTTTTCTTGTAGACTTCTGTAGGCAAGCACACAAAAAGTGCATGACAGCAAACTTTGAGACATTGAGCCATAGAGTTTTATATATATATATATATATATATATATATATATATATATATATATATATGGAAAACCCTCCCTGCTCTATAGAACAGGAAGTTCTCTGTTCTTTAGTTAGTCTATGACCATTGGATTTGATTTGATGGCCATAGTTGTTTTTTCTAATGTAATTGTGTTTCATATTTATTACTTGGGTGTTCTCTAGTTAAAAAAATAGATGGCTACAACTAAATCTTCAAGACTTAAGCGAAAAACACACCTTTCATCTTTTTACCAAGGCTTAGTTCAACCAAAAGCCATGAGAGCGAGCAAATTTATATATAATGGTCAAAACCACAATTTACTGCCACCCAATTGCAACGGCACCCGAGAATTGAAATTTCCTTCTGAAAATAGAGAATATTTTTTAATATTGATCTTTGAAATGTTAATCAATAACATAATTTTTTGTTCTTGTTTTTGCATGATCGAGGAGGTTGCAAGGTTTCCTGCTAGAATTAGAAACTGTGCCATGTTCTTGGAATTAAGGAGAAATGGCGTAGATAATTGTTACCCAGAAAAAACCAACATCTGATTCAGATTCCTTTTCTTTTTTATAAAAATAATAATAATACATATTTTTCTTTGAAAACCAATAGATAGTACATGAATAAAAATAGAAAATCATTAGGTCTGACCTGGTAATGGATGGAAATATGCTCACCTTTTCATGCTTAACCCTATCTCTTATAATGCATCTATTTAGTGTACTACCTTGCTCAGGCTTATTTGTTCTCCCTGTTCTATAGAACAAGAAGTTCTCTGTTCCATAGTTGATCTATGACCAATGGATTAGATCTGATGGCCATAGTTGTTTTTTCTAATGTAATTGTGTGTCATATTTATTACTTGGGTGTTCTTTGGTTGAAAAAAAATGGCTTCAAAAAATCCCGAAGACTCAAACGAAAAACCCACCTTTCATCCTTTTACCAAAGCTTATTTCAACCAAAAGCCATGAGAGCAAGGAAATTTATATATATCCTCTACTCCAACCAACACAGGAGCTGCCCACTAAGTGATCAGAACCTCACTGTCCATATGCCCGTTGCAAAGGAAAAATGGAATCCAAATTATAAATAAATCTAGATTGCTTGAGCAAGCAATTATATAAATAGACAGAAAAATTTTCTCCTTAGAATTAAAGTGGTGCCCTCCTCAAAATAAATCCTTGCTGATCCTTATCTTCCCTTATTTTATTTTATTTTTACTTTATCTTTGTTCATAAAACTTCCATCCTTCAGAACAAGATAACCGCTTTGCCATCCGAACGACCAGCATAATATGGCCGCAGTGGCCTTACATTCCCGCCTCCTTCTCAGCCTGCCTGTACCGACTCCTTTGCCGTCATTGCTGCCTCCACCTCATCCAGCGCCATCCCCATCTCCTCGTTCACCGTTATCACCATCTCCTCCTCTACCGTTGTCATCACCACCTCCTTTGCTTCCATTGTTCAGGATGCAATTGCTCCACAAGAAAGCTATGTTCTAGGCTAATAGTTTATATTATTATGTAGGCTGTGTTATTATTAGATCATTAAGTTTGATTTTTTTTCAATTTGTATTATTTTTTAATGGCTAATTATTTGTTTAATTTTAAGAATTTATATGAAGAAATATTTTTTTCAATGACTACGTGTGTATCTAATGTATAATATGATATAAGTTATAACTAATTTCTTTATTAAAGGATATTCATGATTGAAATTTGCTGAGAACATATAACCTACATGGATATTATGGCGCTTGGAGCTAGGCACAACGAGGCGTTCATGATTGGTCCAAGGCTGTGAAACAATTGAGTAGCTGCGATCTTTTTATCTGTGTTATTATCTTCTATCGACAAAATTTGGTTCACGGCTCTCTTCAAGGTTTAGAGTTTTAAGTCATTACCATTATCACTAGAGTTGTCAAAAAATTTCTCCTCCAGGACCAATCTAGTAGTCGCCATCTTCAAACTTTAAAAATGTAGTAAACAATTATTTATATTTTTTAAAAGTATTTAATAATAATAGGTTTATCGCAATACTTTTTCAATAAGTCAACTTAAATAATACCAGCATATTGGCACAAATCTTGACTAGTAGAGTTTAACGGCAAAGGTCAACGCTGCAGTTCCGAAATTGCAGGCGGCAGCATTGGCGGTGCGGAACGAGAACAACAAAACTGGGTTCAGGGGTGGCGAGAGAGGGAGATAACGGGGCAGTGGGGGATGGTAGCTGCGTTCCCACCTCAACAAATACGCCAAGTCTGGAACAGGAAGCGGCAGCGGCGACGACTCCGCCATGTCAGGCGCTGCCGTCTCGACCTCGCCCGTCAGCAAATTGCCCCCCACACCCCCCGGGCCAAACCAGGGAAAACTCGGCAGCCCGGCGGGCATGCCTGCCCTTGGAGGGGAAGTGGGGCCGGACTTGGGGGAGACAGAGAAGGACGACAGTGGGCTCTTCCACTAGGTCATGGACGCTGGCGGCGCGTCGAAGGCCAAAGCCATGGGTCAAAGGAGGTGGCCAGCCATATCGCCGGCCATGCAGTTCCGAAATCAGCGGCGGCAGAGTCGGCGAATGGTAACGAGAACAACAAAAACGGGTTCGGGGGCGGCAAGAGTGGGAGATAACGGGCCATGGCGGCGTTCCGTTGGATGTGATTGAGGGTTGGAACTAGCCGTGGGAGGGTGCAGGGTTTTGGACTTTTGAGGATAGTTTATTTTGTTTTTCTCTTAAGGAGACGATTAGTCAAACTCACTTTACCATAATTTTAAGTATCATAACTTTTCAGTGCATTGTCTTTCAATCTAATATATTTAACAAACTCACTTTACCATAATTTTAAGTATCATAACTTTTCAGTGCATTGTCTTTCAATCTAATATATTTAACAAACTCACTTTACCATAATTTTAAGTATCATAACTTTTCAGTGCATTGTCTTTCAATCTAATATATTTAACAAACTCACTTTACCATAATTTTAAGTATCATAACTTTTCAGTGCATTGTCTTTCAATCTAATATATTTAACAAACTCACTTTACCATAATTTTAAGTATCATAACTTTTCAGTGCATTGTCTTTCAATCTAATATATTTAAGCTTTTATAGTATTTTAAATAGTGCCTAGTTTTTATATAGTATGAACTTTTTGTAAAATCCAAGTTTTTATTAAAAATTTGGTATTTTATCGATATTCAAAAAATATTAATAACAAAATACATTTTTGACATTTAATAAAATGTTTTAATCATAATTTTAAAAAATAATTCAATCCAATTGAGTTAGATGTACCTCATACCACTTAAAAATCCGGTATGGTCATGATTGATGTGATATTTAAAATTATAGGTTCCAGTTTTTCTTTGTCTTTTTTTTTTAATTTGAGACATTTGTGCATAATAACATTAGATGAAAGAAAGAAGCTTGTTATAGCGTGTTAATGAAAAATATATTTATTGTTGGGTCTAATGTATTATTTTAGTCTAGTTATCTTGGTTCTTATTTTATTAGCTAATTAATATAACTCTTTAGTGAGTTTATCACTTATTGTTAATATAATTTTAAAGTGAGTTTGTAGTTGAGTCTATAAATAAATATGATTAAATTTCTCCTTGTAAGGAACAAAATAATAATTGAGCCAAAATAAACGAATGAATGAAAAATTATACAAATGATCTAACAAATGGCTTATCAAATTTGTATACCTTCTCATTATACAATATTATACAAGCCCATCAAGCATATTTAGAATATTACAAAACTATTATTAGTTCATAGGCAAGTGAAAATAGGTTCATAAGTTTAAATTTAAAATGATTATTGATTTTGAAAAACACAGTAACATTGTATCTATCAGACGTATATATAGAAATGTGGAATACTTAGTAAACCCATAGGCCATAACCTCAGCCTTTTGACTAATTTCAATATAAAACTTTGATTCTTGGTAATTATTATGCAATTTAAGTTTTCATATTTTATATCATGCGGGGAACCAACTGTGAATTATAAGTTGTTTAATTTTTTTACACGCAAGAATTATAGGGGGTTGTGGACAGTTATAGATGATGAGCTTTTTACCAAAAAGAGCGGTAGTTTTTATATTACCTAGTGGTGGAAAAAATCAAAGCAAGTTATTTGAAAGGGGAACTTTAATTAAAATACAAAAATTACCCTCAAATTAAACAATAAAAACAAAAAAAATTTTCTTCAGGGGTGGCTGGTGCCACCCCATGTGGTTGGCAATCTGGCTGAACCCAATAGCTGCCCATAGTCAGATATAGGGGTGGGCATGGACGTTCAAATCACCGAGTCTAACCAAAGTCTGAAGCATGTTTGACGGAATAAAAACCAACCAAACATGGATATTTTTTATCCGACAGACCAATCGACCGAGTGCCCGATATTTCATATCAATAATATAATATTTTCAATATTTTTGAGGCTAATATTATGTTATATGAAAAATTAAAATCATGATATACATTAAAATTAATTAAGTTCATACATAAAATTGATATTTAATATCTAAAATAACCGAAAATGACTTACATGGAAAAAAAGATAAAAGTTATCTTCATATTTAGGAATTTAGAACAATACATTCACATCAACAATCATATCAAATCATTTACTATATAGTTAGAATGCTCTCAATTAATACCATAGTTTAATAAATTTTCAAATTTTAGCTCTTATACATTTCTAAATAAAATAAAAAACAATCAATGCATAGAAGCTTTAAAATAATCTTTGCCATCAAAATGCACTCTAATATTACATATACTTCTAAGACAAAATATTCTAATAGTTGATTCTTCATCCAATGTAGCTCACCTATATGAAAAAATATACAAAAGAGTTAATTACTTGTAAAAATATTTTACAAATATTAGAAGAGTAAAAACTAAATATAACATTCTCACAAGTTTATTATAGACGTGAAGATGTTAGAATACTATCTCCATCAACACAATCATCAATATATTCTCATTCTTCAATATTCGTTGTTCGAAACAAATTTGATGATGAACTTGATTGTTTCTCTACAAGAAAACAATATAATAACATGAGAAAAACATATGTTAAAAAATATATAAAAAATAGAAAATGCATGAGCACAAAACATGAATTATCTTTATATTTACTCATCAACAAATTTTGGGCACGTATTAAAGCTTAAAGTATTTTTGGGTTTAAATTATTCTTAGTTGAGCTAATTGTTTGATCTCCAATACTAAATATCGATTCAAAGGCAACAGTTGACATAGAAATGACTAAAACATCGTGAGCAGTTTTTCCCCAAAATATGATATTTTACTATATTTAATCTTTACCGTAATAATATCAAATTGTCTATCTACAAAAGAAATAGTTGGTTCTTCCAAATAATTTTCTAAATAAGTTTGTGTTGGCCCATTTGATGAACATTCCATAATCAACTGGCACCTTCCAATCTTCTACTTAGGCCTCTAATAGGATAAACACTTAATGAGCTTTTAATTCTAATAGAGGGCTTGTTTGACACACATCTATCTATAGATTTCATATTAATCTTATTTTTTGAATTTTCCTATTTTAATATAATATTTCTTTATTTAAATATTTTTTAAAAAAATGATTTTAATTTTAATGCTAATTGACATGAGAGAAATTTTAAAAAATAAAAGAGATAACGATTATATAAATGAGATATTTGTTATTTGTGAGAAAAGGAAATATTTATATTGAAATAATAATTAAGTAATCAAATAAATATGAGTTGAAAATAATTTCCTATATTGACTGAATTTCATTGTGTGCGACCATGACCAACTTGGCCAAATAATTTTGACCGTGAACGATCAACTTTTTGCTTGAGGTTAAGTGGACAGACATGTCCAATGCCTTGTCCAATGCCGACCAACTGATGCCCACCCCTAGTCGGATCTGGCCACTTTATTGTCTAGGGCAGGCTGGCCATTGACAAGAATGGCCTGTTCTCGAAGTAATTTTTTTTATATATTTCCACTACCTCTCTTTGCAGCAGCAACAGCAGCCAGGTGTTGCTGGCCGTGGCCAGGGCGTCGTCGGTACACCACCACCACCTCTTTATGCAGCAGCAGCCACAACAGCTACACTTGCAGTAGCAGGAGGGCCAGGAGCCGGCGCTGCATTTGAGAGATGCCGGCGACGACAAACACAGTGCTAGGCCGTTGTGTTGAACATTCTAGTCGATTTTGAAAACGGTAGAGTTGAATCCCCTGTTAGAACTAGTTAGAAGTTTATAACTTAACCTTTAATGTGTTCTTTAGATCAAATCATCAAGTAAATTAAATTGCGGAAGCCCACCTGAAGAGTTGAATCCCCTGTTAGAACTGGTTAGAAGTTTATAACTTAACCTTTAATGTGTTCTTCAAATCAAATCATCAAGTAAATTAAATTGTGGAAGTGTACCTGAAGCCATGCCACCTTAGGTTTTGGTCTTCTGAATCTAAGAAGATTTTTCTAAAACCTGAATTCTAGACAATGGGATTCACGAATAAAAACTGTTTATTGATTCAGGGACTATAACCTCCTTATTTATAGCCGTAGTTTCATAATTTCAATTTCACCCATCACAAAAGAGAAATTATGAAAAGGTATCTACACATTGAATTCCACATCTTAATTTATGGCCCATAACCTTTAACTTTTGTAGATAATTTAATTTAGGCCAACCTTATATAATAGCATATGATACAATTCCTGATTCATGTATATTTATGTCCAATATCAAACAATCTCCCACTTGGACTGAATATGTACACGAAGATAATTGTATAACCTTATGAGCTCCAAAATATATGCCACTATTCTAAAATAACAATCTCGTCCATTAATCAATGTCAATATAGAATCAAGGCGATTTTCGTTACATGTATCGAACTAAACTCATCCATGGTCACATATATCAACATAATTGAATGACATAGATCAAGTGTGGATGTGTAGCATGAAAATTACATGCAATTTGATCTAAACATGCCTATTTTCAACTGGTCCAACCTTATGAGATCACCAAAATAGAGTAAAAGAGTGAAACACAAACCAAATACCGCAATTCAATACAAACTCCCACTATAAAAACATGTCATCAAATGATGCAACACCTAGATGAGCAACATGCTCATGAAAGAACTTGGGTGGTAAACTCTTAGTAAGCGGATCCACAACCATGGAGTTTGTCCCAATACGCTCTATAGAGACTTTACTGAAACTTTATCACTCTTAACTCTTTCTGTCACAATAAGGAACATAATCTCTATGAGTTCCTGTTGTTATTTGAATATGATACTATAGACTAATTGTCACAAAATAACTTAAGTGGTCTTTCAATATTATCAATAATGTGCAACCCTGTGACAAAATTCTGCAACCATATTCCCTAATTGGATGCCTCATAACAAGCTATGAATTCAGTTGCCATAATAGAAGAAGCTATGAGTGTTTGCTTAGCACTCTTCCAAGAAATAGCTCCTCCAGCAAGCAGGTAGACATAGCCAGAAGTGGATTGACAACTATCTTGACATCTAGCAAAATTAGAATCAGAATATCCAATGATCTCAAGTTGATCTAACTTCCGATATGTAAGCATGTAATGTTTTGTTCTCTGAAGATACCTCATGACTCTTTTGGCTGCTATCCAGTGATCGAATCCCTAATTACTTAAATATTTGCCCAACATTTCAAAAATATACGCAATATTTGGACGCGCACATACTTTAGCATACATAAGACTTATCACTGCTGAAGCATAAGGAATCTTTTGCATTTCCCTTCCTTATGTGTCATTTTTAGGGTATTGATTGAGACTGAATTTGTCTCCTTTAGAAACAGGGGTATCTCCTGGTTTACAACCTTGCATGCCAAATCTCTTAAACATTTTTTCCACATAGGTCTTTTGTGATAATCCGAGTATACATCGAGAGCGATCGCAATGTATTTGAATTCCTAATACAAAAGATGCATTTTCAAGATCTTTCATTTCAAATTTATTTGATAAAAATCTCTTGGTGTCATACAACAAATTTATATCATTACTGGCAAGCAATATATCATTAACATATAAAACCAGAAAAATATACTTACTCCCACTAAACTTATGGTATATACAATCATCAATAATATTCATCTCAAAACCGAACGAGAGAATAACTTGATGAAATTTGTGATATCATTGATGAGAAACCTGCTTAAGTCTGTAGATAGATTTATTTAATTTGCAAACCATATTCTTTGAATCTACCGATACAAAGTTTTCTGGTTGCACCATACAACTTGTTTCATCAATGTCACCATTTAGAAACGCAGTCTTTACATCTATCTAATGTAACTTAAGATTAAAATGTGCCACTAATACCATAATTATTTTGAATAAGTCTTTAAATGAAACTAGAGAGAAAGTCTCATTATAATCGATGCCTTCCTTTTGAGTAACGCCCTTTGCAACAAGACAAGCCTTATATCTTTCTACATCATATTTTGAATCTCTCTTGGTTTTAAATATCCATTTACAACCAATAGGCTTCGCACCTTCAGGCAATGGAACAAGATCTCAAACGTCATTAACTTTTATGGACTTCATCTCTTCATTCATAACATCAATCCACTTTTGAGAATTAGAACTCTTAATGGCTTGATGAAAGTTAATTGGATCATCTTTCACCATTTCAATGTTATCCTCATGTTCTTCGAGAAAGATGATATAATCATCTGAAATTTCATTTCTCTTTTCTCTTGTGGATCTCCTTAACGACATTTTCTCTTGAGGTTGTTGAATTTCCTCTTCAGTTATAACTTGATCAGGGAGATTCTTGACATTGTCTGGTAATTCTAGTATTGTTTCTTGAACAACATCAGGAATATAACCTTGATCCTTATTATTGTCAAGAACAATCATGGGAAGAGAAACATATTCTTCTTCAAAGATAAAGTCTCTAACTTCATTTCCCCTTTCAAACTCAACATCCTCAAAGAACTGGGCATTTCACATCTCAAAAAATGACCTTAATGTGGGATCATAAAACTTATATCCTCTAGATTGTTCAGAGTACCCAATAAAATAACTGCTAACTGTTCTTGAGTCAAGTTTCTTTTCATTTGGCTTATAAGGCCTTGCCTTATCTGGACAACCCCAAATTCGTAAATGCTTAGTACTGGTTTTTTTTCAGTCCATAATTCATAAGGGGTCTTAACAGTTGCCTTTATTAGTACTCCATTAAGAAGATACATTGCTGTCATTAGTGCCTCACCCAAGAGTGAATCAAGTAAAGTAGTATGAGCAATCATACTTCTCGCCATGTCTTTTAATGTTCGGTTTCATCTCTCAGCAACACTATTCATGCTAGGAGTACCTGGCATTGTGTATTGTGGGACGATTCCGCACTCTTCTAGAAATTTAACAAATGATCAAGGACGTTGTACACCTGATCCATCATATCTACCATAGTAGGCACCACTGCGGTCAGGTCTAATAGCCTTAATAGTTTTGTCAAGTTGGTTTTCAACTTTAGCCTTATATGCCTTAAACATGTCTAATGCTTGAGACTTCTCATGAATGAGATAAAGGTAACCATAACGAGAATAATTGTCTATGAACGTAATAAAATATTGTTGACCATTCTAAGAAGCCGTAGAAAATGGCCCACAAATATCTGTATGTATTAGTTCTAAGACACTTGAAGATCTATTGGCACATAGTCTCCTTATATTTGTTTGTTTTCCCTGAATGCACTCAATACAGACTTGAAAATCTGATAAATTAAGAGAATCAAGAATTTCATCTGACATAAGTTGTTCAATTCTTTGTTTAGAAATGTGTCCTAAATGCTTGTGCCAGAATAAAGCAGAATTCTCATTGGTTAATTTTTTTCGGACCACTTAAACCCACATGCAAAGTTTCATTAAAAGATGCAATAGTATCAAGTAAATATAGATTATCATAAAAAGACAAGGAACCCGTACCCACAATATTTGAATTTAGGAAAAGACTAAACTTATTATTTCTGAATGAACAAGAATAACCAAATTTGTCCAATATAGAAATAGAAACCAAATTCCATCTAAAAGACAAAACTACATATGTCTCTTTCAAATCCAAATAAGATCCTGTCTTCAATAATAATCTAAAAGTCCCTATTGCTTCAACTACAACTGATTTGCCATCGCCCACATAGATGAATCTTTCAGCATCATTTGGCTTTTGGCAACTCGGGCAGCCCTGCATTGACACACTTATGTGAGTAGTAGCACCCGAATCTAGCAACCAAGTGTGTATTGGTACTGAAACTAAATTAACCTCAGAACAAAAAAATTAAGAAATGAATCTTTCTTTTCACGCCAAGCATGATGCTTAGTGCATTCCTTCTTCATATGTCCAGGTTTACCACAAAAGAAACAGCAGGAAGCCTGATTTCTTTCTTTTGTTGTTGCTTGTGAGAACTATTCACATCTTCCTTAGCCCTCTTTTTTTCTTATTTTTGTCCTGATAGGTACTAGCCAAGTGAGCACTTTCAGCCTGTTCTTGCTTCAACCTAACTTCTTCTTGCACACAATATGAAATGAGCTCATTAAAAGTCCATTTGTCCCTTTGACAGTTGTAACTGACCTTGAATTGACTGAATTGTACCGGAAGAGAAATTAAGACTAAATGCACGAGCAAATCTTCAGATAGCTCTAACCTTAGTGCTTTTAGTTTTGAAGCAATATTTGACATCTCTAAGATGTACTCTCTTATGCTTGTTTTGCCTTTAAACTTCATTGAAATCAAGTTCGACAAAAGCATACTTGTTTTAGCCTTATCGTTTTTTACAAAATGCTTTTCAATTTTGTTTAAGAAAATCACTGGCTGCAGTAACATTTTCAGACACATTGCCCCTGAAGGTCTCCGGAATTCCCCGCTTCATGATCATAAGACTCATGCAATTTAAACGTTCCCACTTCTCAATATCCCATTTTTCCTGAATGGAACTTTTGTTAGTAAGAGAAGCAGGTTGTTCAGTCCTTAATGCAAGGTCAAGATCCATGCAACTGAGAATAATCATTACATTTTCTTTCCAATCCTGAAAATTATCTTTAAGCATTGGAACTGAATTAATGTTGGCAAAAATCATAGAAGCAAATTGATTAACTAAAAATAGAACAAAATAACATGCAGACACTAAGATTCAAGCAATGGTTAATCCCATCAACAGATACCTAGCACAACAATAATATTTAGCCTTTGGACAAAAATATTAATTTGTAAGTGGTACTCTAAGTGCAATAATTAAATATGGATAATAAATCCTGTCAAATAATTAACCTTCCTTTGGGCCGATTTATTATCCATATGGAAACTTGATAATTATCCCATATTTAAAATGAGTTTTAGTACAATAATCAAATATAGATAATAAATCTTGTCAAATAATAAGCCTTCATTTGGGTTGATTTATTATCCACATGGACGCTTGACAATCATCCCATATTTATTAACACAAATGAATATATAATTCTGTCAAATATTAACCTTCCTTTGGGCTAATTAATATCCACATGAATTAAATACTCATAACCGTCTTAATATTTAAAAAATAAATTAATGTCCACAAAAGAGGCGACTTTGGCAGGATATTGTAGTCTCTAATAAATGTTAAATATTATCATAACCGAACTAAAAAGGTTATAAAAGTATATTTATGTGGGAGTTTCTGAAATTATAACCTTTTGTAACTGTATTTTCCTCACGTTATTGTACCAAAAGAGGACCTTAATTTTGGAATAAAAATCCCATGTACAAATTTCTTGTACTTTCCTTAATCCTGAATTCATAGATCTGAATGAGATATAGAACTAGATAGTTCCAATCCATAATTGAAATATAAATAAAACCTAATTCTTAATGATTTGATATGAAGGTAGCTCTGATGCCGCTTGTTAGAACTGGTTAGAAGTTTATAACTTAACCTTTAATGTGTTCTTCATATCAAATTATCAAGTAAATTAAATTGCGGAAGCATACCTGAAGCCATAAAGAAGCTAGAATCTTTACTACTTTTGGTTTTGGTCTTCTGAATCTAAGAAGATTTTTCCAAAACTTAAATTCTAGACAATGGGATATTAGAACAAAAACTGCTTATTGATTCAGGGACCATAACCTCCTTATGCTTAGTTTCATAATTTCAATTTCACCCATCACAAAAGAGAAATTATGAAAAGGTATCTACACATTGAATTCCACACTTTTTATATTGAATTCCACACCTTAATTTATGGCCCATAACCCTTAACTTTAATAGATCAATTTAATTTAGGCCAACCTTATATAATAACATATGATATAATTCCTGATTCATGTATATATTTATGTCCAACATCCAACATCCCCACCTTTCTTCTCTCAATCGCAACACATTGATTTGTCATATGTTAATCAATAACACACTTTTTTCTTTTTACGTGATCGAGAAGGTTGCAAGGTTTCCTGCTAGAATTAGAAACTGTGCCATGTTCTTGGAATTACGGAGAAATTTCGTAGATAATTGTTGCCCAGAAAAAACCAACATCCGATTCATATTCCTTTTCTTTTTTTACAAAAAATAATAATAATACATAGTTTTTTTGAAAATCAATAGACCATATATGAATAAAAATAGAAAATCATTAGGTCTGACCTGGTATGGATGGAAATATGCTGACCTTTTCATGGTTAACCCTATCTCTTATAACACATCTAGTTAGTGTACTACATTGCTCAGGCCTGTTTGTTGAGAAAAAACATGTTTTACTTATTTTTTCGTGTTACTTCTACGTGAATTCGATCTAGCCGTTTACTCAATGCAATAGTATGTACCTCTATTTCAATGTTAATAAATCCACGTAAACTTCCCAATTCTTAAACTAGGTGATTAGGATACTGAAAACGATAAATAATAATGACATCAAATGGGAAAAAATATAGTTCTTATAAGGTGAAATAATCAATCATAATTTATTATGTGGGCAGTGAAAAGCTCGATTGAGCTTAAAATCACTCTGTGTTTAGCTTGACCTCGTTCGAGTTAGAGCTCGACTCGAATCAAACGAGCATGAGTGTGAGAACACTTATATTCTGTTCAACTCAATTTGAAGCTCAATAATTTATATATGATAAAGTAGTTGATATAGTTTTTACATAACCATCTATATGAATAAAAATATTAACAAATTTAATTATATGATACAAAAGTTTGACATGATAATACAATGATGTTGTTTCCAAACAAATTATTTGACATAGAATTGAACTGAAATTAAATTAATTTAGCTTTCATAATTAATTATATTTCAAGCTATTTATGAAAAATATATATATGAATAATAATCAAACTTTTGAGCTCGACTCGAATTCAAGATAAACAAGTCAAGTTTGAGCATTGCTGAACTCAATTTGACTCACTCAATTAGCACCCTAATGAAAGTTGAGGAAGATCACATTTTATGTAAATTCCTATGTTATTTTCCAAAACCTATACATTCTATGTCAATAGGCTAATGGTGGATTTAATTTCGACCATATTTTTGTGTTGGAATATTTTTATTTGTTGGAAATGTAATCCTTTTGGGGATGTTTAAACTGCCATTCTAAGTTTTGTCTGCTACTTCAAAAGAGTTACCGCCGATGTCTAAGGCATAGATTATATTATTTTCCATGTCTTAGAATTACAAAAAAAATGTTCGCATTAAGTGAGACAAACACTGTATTGCTTAGAAATTTACCATTTGACCAATATGTGTGCTTAGCTAATATGTCTAGATTCAAGCTTAATTTAATTAGAATAGAATTGAAGCCAACTAATTGGTTTTTATTTATCATAATTTTTAATAAAATTATAATTTATTAATTAATAGTTTAATTGCTCAAAAATTTTGTAATGTAGGTTAGCCATGCACAAAACTATTAAATTATAATCACAAACTATCTTTTTGTTGTGTGTTTTTAGTAGATTTAAGCTTAATTTAATTCGAGTATAACTCAAGCCAACTTGGTTTTTATTTATCATAATTTTTAATAAAATTATAATTTATTAATTAAATAGTTTAATTGCCCACAAATTTTGTATTGTAGGTTAGCCATGCAGAAAACTATTAAACGATTATAATCATAAACTATCTTTTTGCTTCTTGTAGACTTCTGTATGCATGCGCACAAAAAGTGCATGACAGCAAACTTTGAGACATTATGCCATAGAGTTTTATATATATATATATATATATATATATATATATATATATATATATATATATATATATATATATATAAACCCTCCTTATTCTATAGAACAGGAAGTTCTTTGTTCTATGGTTGGTCTATGACCAATGGATTTGATCTGATGGCCATAGTTATTTTTTCTAATGTAATTGTGTTTCATATTTATTACTTGGGTGTTCTCTAGTTGAAAAAAATAGATGGCTGCAACAAAGTCCTTAAGTTTTAAACGAAAAAACCCACCTTTCATCTTTTTACCAAAGCTTAGTTCAACCAAAAGCCATGAGAGCAAGCAAATTTATATATATCTACACCAACCAAAACACGAGCTGCCCACTAAGTGATCAGAACCTCTCTGTCCATGTGCCCGTAGCAAAGGAAAAATGGAATCAGAATTATAAATAAATCTAGATTGCTTGAACAAGCAAATATATAAAAGGGCAGAAAAATTTTCTCCATAGAATTAAAGTGGAGTGCCCTCCTCAAAATAAATCCTTGCTGATCCTTATCTTCCCTTATTTTATTTTTCCCCTACTTTATCTCCGTTCATAAAACTTTTATCCTTCAGAATAAGAGAACCGCTTTGCCATCCAAAGGACCAGCATAATATGGCCAATGCAGCCTTCCATCGTCGCCTCCTTCTCGGCTTGCTTGTACCGACTACTTCGCCGTCATCGTTGTCTCCACCTCATCAGCCGCCATCCCCATCTCCTCTTCCGCCGCCATCCCCATTTCCTCCTCCACCACTATCACCATCTCTTCTTCTACTGCCGCCATCACCACCTCCTTTGCTTCCATTGTTCAGGATGCAATTGCGGACTTGGCCAATAGTTCATATTGTTATGTAGGCTGTTCTTTTAGGTTGTTATTAGATCATTAAGTTCGATTTTTTTTTAATTATTTTTTAATCTCTAATTATTTGTTTAATTTTAAGAATTTATAATGAAGAAATATTTTTCAATGACTACGTTTGTATCTAATTTATTATATGATATGAGTTATATCTAAATTCTGTATTAAGGGATATTCATGATTGAAATTTGTTGAGAAAGTGTAACCAACATGGATATTACTGCACTTGGAGCAAGGTACAACGAGGTATTCATGATTGGTCCAAGGCAGTGAAAGAATTGAGTAGCTGCAATCTTTTTATCCGTGTGTTATCATCTTCTATCTACACAAATGCCTTGACGAATTTTTAACCTCGATTTATTAGATGGCAGCATCCATCTACTACTACTATTCAGTCTCAAAAAATTTCTCCTCCAGGATTAATGTAGTAGTCGCCATCTTCAAACTTAAAAGATGAGGGTTTATAATAATCGATAAGAAACGCTTGCGTTTCCCAGTTTATTTATCTCCAAACAAGGATTCCTGACCTACTCATTTATCTTATTTACAAAAAGGAGCTAAGGTAACCTCTCCATCAAATTCCACTTATTCCTTCTGAATGCAGATCATGGAGCTTCAATTCAAAGCAATCAAACAAAATTTAAATGTTCCTCGCATTTGTACGCATTGTTTTAATCCCTCTCCTCATATACCACATAATTATTTACGCCACACCCATCTCAAATTGGTAGCTGACAAAATTGTATCAATCGATCAAATGCCTGTTCATACCACCTGATTCAATCAAGTTTTACACTACTGAACCTCCAATTATTCTCTACAAACCTAACATGCCGCCCAAAGTTTATCTAAAACAGCAAGCAATAGACGAAAAATTCTCACTTTCCGGAGGAAGAGCCACCCAGATTTTTCCTTCCCATCTCCATTTTCGGAACCAGCCACCTCTCAGGCGACAGCAGCCGCCCGGGTCCCACCTCAACAACGACGTCAAGTCCGGCATCGGGGAGCGGCAGCGGCGACGACTCCGCCACGTCCTGCGTCGCCGCCTGCCCTCTCGCTCGAACCAAGGAAAACCAGCCGCCGGCGTGGCCACCAGATCAACTATGCCATCTTTGTAATCGGATAGCCTAAATTAAAATTTAATAATTTTAAAAAGAAATAATAGATCTGGGCCATCTTGTAATCGGATGGCCGAGATCCAAGCTGGATAGAAAATTTTTTCGCCGTGGGCTGACCTTAACGCCCGTCGTTGTGAAAAAGAAAAAATATTTTGAAGAATTTTTAACCTAATTTAATTGAGGAACCAGCCACTCGCCTCTCACCTTCCGGAGGAAGAGCCACTGGTTTTCCTTCCCATCGCCGTTTTCAGAACCAGCCACCTCCTTGGGCGACAGCAGCCGCCCGCAGCCCTCCACAACCCCCGCCTCCCACCTCAACAACGACGCCAAGTCCGGCACGGGGAGCGGTAGCGGCGACGACTCCACCACGTAGGGAGCCGCCTCGCCCTCGCACCCGCCGAACCCGGTAAAACCAGCGGCGGGCGCCACCACCAGATCGCCGGCGCTTTGGCTGCTCCCGGCGGGACCGGAAGAGCCCGATGTCCCTCAGCCCGGCGGGGCGCCTGCCCTTGGAGGGAGAGTCGGCGCCGGACTTGGAGGAGACGGAGATGGACGACAGCAAAATTGAGAAGCTGCACTTAAAGAAGACAAAATTGTATCAACCGATCAAATGCCTGGTCATACCACCTGATTCAATCGAGTTTTACACTAGTGAACCTCCAATTATTCTCTACAAGCCAACATGCCGCCCAAAATTTATCTAAAACAGCAAGCAATAGACGAAAAATTCTCACCTTCCCGAGGAAGAGCCACTCGATTTTTCCTTCCCTTCTCCATTTTCGGAACCAGCCACCTCCTTAGGCGACAGTAACCGCCCGCAGCCCTCCACAACCCCCGGCTCCCACCTCAACAACGATGCCAAGTCCCAAACGGGGAGCCGCAGCGGCGACGACTCTGCCACGTCCGGCGCCGCCGCCTCGCCCTCGCCCGTCGGCGACCTCGCCCCCCCGGAACCCGGGAAAACCAGCGGCCGGCGCCACCACCAGATTGCCGGCGCTGCGGCTTGCGACCGGAAGAGCCTGGCGACGCGTCGAGGGCCAGAGCCATGGGTCAGAGGAGGTGGCCGGCCGTGTCGCCGGCGAAGGTTAACGCTGCAGTTCCGAAATCGGCGGCTGCGTCGGCGGTTGGGAACGAGAACAACGAAAACGGGGTTCGGGATGGCGAGTGAGGGAGATAACCGGTAACGGCGTTCCGTTGCATGTGGTTGAGGGTTCGACGTTGGAAGGTGGATGGTTTAGGACTTTGAGGGTTGTTTAATTTGTTTTTCTCCTAAGGAGATGATTAGTCAAACTCAATTTTGTTTATCCGTTCGACCATAATTTTAAGTATTGTATCCCTTCGTTGTATTGCCTTTCAATCTGATAGATTTAAGCTTTTATAGTATTTTAGTTAGTACGTAGTTTTCATAGTCTGAAATTTTTTTAAAATTCATGTTTTTATTAAAAATTTTGGTTTTTTTATCTATATTTCATAAAATAATAATAATAAAATTTATTTTTAATATTTAATGAAATATTTTAATTATAATTTTAAAAATTGCTCAATCCAATTGAATTAGATATACCTCATACCACTTAGAAATCCGGTATGGTAATGACCTGTATAATATTTAAAACTATGGGTTGAGTTTTTTTTTGTTTTTTTAATTTTTATTTGAGATATTTGTGCATAATAACATTATATGAAATAAATAAGCTCATTATAGTGTGTTAATGAAAAATAAATATATTGTTGGGTTTAATATATTAATTCAGTTTAGTTATCTCGTATTAGCTAGTTATCTCGCCTACTTCGACAATATGCATTGCCTCCACTCCACTGCCGCCCTCCTCCTCAATCTCCAGTTCTCCCCCGCCCACCCCCTTCTCAATTTTGTATAATTCCTGCTTTTGTGTGATATTTTTTGTTAAAATCCTAATTTGATGAATGCCTAAATCTTTTCGGCGTGAAGCTCATCTCTGAGCTTGTCGAGGAAGTGCTATAAACCCATCCGTCAAGAACTTGATTGGCTATTTCGAAATTGCTGCAGGTAAAGGTTAGTTTTCTGGTATATACAATGATGTAAATGGTTGTGGGGATGCCACACAGTTGCAATTTGTTATTCAAATTTTGTAAAAAGGTATACCCTAAAAACATTATGTAATCTTATCTTTAGTTTTATTGTTTACCTTCACAACTCTGTAGTTAAAGATTTTTTTCTGTATTTGACATTATGATGTGAACTTCATCTAAAAGGTACTAACATTTAAATTACGGGATTGTGATTCATTATTTTTTTCTGAATAGGCCTCCATCCTGCTTGGTTCCTGATGCTACTCTTAGGAGGGTGGTCTTGGACATTTCACGCTTAGGTATATCTTCAGTTTTTTCTTAATTGGTTTACTTGTCATTGTCCTTCAGGTTGTCATAAGATAATATTTTTTCCTTCAACAGGTTTCATTAGTTGAGGGAATGAGTTCTCATATTACATGATGATCTGTTCAAGTTTTATCCTAAACAAATACGGATATAGACATTTTATAATGATTCAATTCATGCTTTTTTGATCATTTTGGCTGAGAATTGCCTTGACCGAAATTTGTTTGATGTTAAGCACCCAATCTGCAATAGAGTGGAGTATCTATCCTTGGATTCATAGCAACTGCAATAGTCTTTCCGCCAATGACCAGCTTTGACCTGTAAAATTTCCAAACATTCATCCTGCAAGGTTTGATTTCTTTGTGGAAACAATTTAAAATGTTTGTATTGTTCTACAAATGATTTGTCTGTTGCCATCAGTCCTTGGAAGGTCAATGATTCAAAAGACGGAACCTAATTTGCAGTCTTATATGCCTCAATTTCAAATGAAACTTATTTCAATCACGGTTACTATCACACCCTATCTGTAATTGTTCTTTGTATTAAAGTTTTAGATTTTTTTTTGTGCATCTAAATTTGTGTAAATACTAATTTCACTTTTGGATTTTTCAAATGAATGAATGTCATGTAATTGTCGGCTGTAATGTGAGTAACTTGTTTACTTAAAATGGATTGGATATGAATCTCGTAGTTTTTTTAATGGCCTAATTCCTGGATGTGGGACGATTGCCTCAGCAGGACCTGCGCTGTTTTTTTGCCGATACAGTTCAATTCTATGAATCATGTCAGTGTTTGCTGTTTGTTCTCTAATTGTTTCTTAAAAGGTGGTATTTTAGTCTTCGGTTGTAAACTGATGACTAATTTTTTTAATTGATTCATACTAAGTTGAAAAAGATAAAGCCCAGTTTCATGTTTGGTAGATCAAGAAGTGGCATTGATTCAAAGTGACAATGACGATTGTAAGAAAGCAACTTTGTTAGAGATGATGGTTGGAGTTGCTTAAATTGTTAATTGTCTAGTGCTCAATTCATGTCATTACTATATACTAAAAGTGTGAAGGTAGCATGCTGCTCCATTGGGCAAACATTTCATGTTTGAACTTTGAGCATCTCCACGGCGACCGAGTCTGTCTTAAAAGTGGATTCTAGCTTGTGTTTGGTATGAGGTCATATGAATTTCCTACTTCCCATGCATTTCTTTGACCTCAATCTTGTGTGTCTTTTTGTTGCAAAAATAGATGATTTTTCTCATAATTCTGTTGGCGGATTTTCCTAATGCATCTTCTTGTAATGCTAATTGTGCTGGTGTTCTTAACTTGTTAGGAATAAATTAGGTTAATTTTGTTGGTGTTCCTAACTTTCTCATAATTATGTCAAATGACTCACTCTATCTCAGTGCAATAATTAAAGCACAAACTTCACTTGTTCATTGTCAATGCCATGGCAAAATTATGCTTAATGTCACAAAATCTAGTCGACCCTCCAATACCTGAATGCCCAAAACCAGTCAGTTCCCCTTCATTGGATCTTTACTGCCTGAAGCCAAGGCCAAACTTTCCGTCTGGGATAGCTAAAGCTTCATAATCACCAACACCCATAAAGGCATCATGTATTTTAGGATTTGTAATACATAGCATGTGAAATACTTTTATCTTGGCCATTGGCACGAACAGCTTCTGAATAACTGTTGGCAGTGCTGCCCAAATCTTCTTATGAAGTAATTTGGCTTCCAGTCTTAACGTCATGTTTTGCCTCTGATTTATCTATTCCTTTATGCTTATCACCTTTTTTGCTTTTTTCCACGAAGGAAATTTGGGTATGTAAGGAAGGCTACCAAGTGGAATCTCAAAGTTAGTTGTATGAGGTGTTGGCACCTCACCACTTGATACACGGGCACAACGGTGTCCATTGGCTTCAGGGATGATTGCACGACGTATTGCAAGCATATTAAAGAGAACAGGTAGACCTTTACTAAACACCTTGAACATAGTGTTTTCTAATAGCAACTTACCAACAACAACCAGAAACCGGAATGTCAAAACTATACCACCACCATCTGGCTAACAGATTTGATAAAATCACCAAACAAATTTATCACCGGAGAAACACACAATCATTAGGGGAAAATCAACCATCAATGCAAAAAGCATCAACCATTTAACAAGTCTACGTACAAAAAACAGAATCGGATGTATATCAAAAACAATACCACCACCCTCTCGCTAGCTAGAGATTGAATAAAATTACCAAACAATATCATACCAGGAGAAACACACAATCAATAGGAATAAAAATTAATGCATCATTGAAAAGGAAAGAAGAAATTGGTGCTATTACCTACCAAGGTACCGCCTTTGGCTTACTTATAATAAAAAATACACATGGTTGGTGGATTGGGCATCAAAGAAGCCCCTGGTGTCGTATGATATAATTATACACTTATATATATACTGAATCACGTAGTATCTCCGACGACGCCCCGGCAGCAGCCGGTGACACCTGCCCAGCTGCTGCTGCAGGGGCAGCTGCTGTTGCTGCTGCAAAGAGAGTGCCGGCGACACCTGGGCCTGAGGCTGCTGCAAGTACAGTTGCAGTTGCTGCAGCAAAGAGAGGAGGAGGTGGTTGTACACCGACGACGCCCCGGCCGCGGCCGGCGTCATCTGGCCCTGCTGCTGCTGCTGTATCTCCGACGACGCCCCAGCAGCGCCGGCGACACCTGGCCCAGCGGCTGCTGCAGGTACAGCTGCTGTTGCTGCTGCAAAGAAAGGTCTCCGGCTGGCGACACCTGGCCCTGAGGCTGCTGCAAAGAGAGGAGGTTGTTGTACACAGACGACGCCCCGGCCATCGCCGGCGACATCTGGCCCTGCGGCTGCTGCAAGTACAGCTGCTGCTGCAGTATCTCCGACGACGCCCCGGCAGCGGCCGGCGACACCTGGCCCAGCGGCTGCTGCAAGTACTCCTGCGGTTGCTGCTGCAAAGAGTGGTGGTGGTGCACCAACGACTCCCCGACCGCGGCCGGAGACACCTGGGGATTCTGGTGGTCCGACTCCGCCCGCTGAGCCCCGAGCAGGTTGTTGCTCGACGACGGCATCCAGCCCATCGTGCTCATCGGGTTGTACCGCCCATCCACCATCGTCATCACACTGCTCCCCGCCCCGCCGCCCCGATCATGCTAAACCTCGAATTCGATATCTCCTACAACCACGAGAGCACCAACCAACACCAAAATCACAACAAATGGCGAAATGGAATCACGAAGACGATTCTAGTTCATGATCGCCGAGACCCACAACATCAGAAGAACACCAAACCATGAAAACAGCGCAAATCAAACGCGAAAACGAAATAGAAGCGACTGCATCCACAATTGATCACCCACAACCAGAAGAACATCATTTTCATTCCCCAAAATGATCAGAAGAACACCAAAACCATGAAAACAGTGCAAATCAAACGCGAAAACGAAATAGAATCACGAACGACTGCATCCACAATTGATCCATCGCCACAACCAATCAATAGTACGTAGCAAAACAAACAAAACCGCACGAGCAAACCAAAAGAACAAATCGCGAAATCGAAACCGAATCACGTTTATTGCCAACACCCACAATCACCAAGAACACCAAAACCAACAAAACCGCATAAATCTTACACATAACAAACCAAAACGATCAAGATCACAAGAATCGTCCAACGAAATGATCGAATCCGATAGATAAATGTTGTCTGAATTAGTGACAATTCAAGTTTGCACCCACAAAACACCACAACCATCTACAGATCAAGAAAATGCAAAAATCGCTAATGGAAATCAAATCGATACTTATTACAATCAACAAAAAAAATCAAAACCATCAGAATCGCACAAATAAATCCAGCCATCCATAACTATCAAAAAAACAGAAACAAACGCACGAACAGAAAAACAAAATCGGATTGGAACGACGGCGATCACTTGCTGCCTGGAGATGGCGGCGGCACTATGCTGGTTGAGGAGGGCCTGCTGTTGGTTTTGTGGGAGATACTAAACTTTAACCAAAAATTATATAGATGATAAAACCATCGTCAATAAAGCCTTCTTCATATCAAATCATCAAGAAAATAAATTTAATAACGGAAGCGTGACCTGGATCCATAATAGTAAAGCAATTCTTTTATTTCTTCTGGTTTAATCTTCCAAATTCTACACCTGTTCTTCAAAATCGAGTTTCTGGATGATGGATACCAGAAAAGAAAAACGACAGTGCGAATCTGGGGACCATAACAGTAGTC
>JAURVB010006103.1:0-26830 GCA_033002965.1 Piper betle | reverse complement strand
CCTCCACGTGTTATATTTGATGCGTTGAATTCACTAACTTCTGTGGTATATCAATGTCATGATCTGAAAGAGAACAAAGACATGAACCTCATTTTAAGAAAGTTGAAATGAACTTGTCAAGGTGAATGGACACATTGCCCATTGCTCATGACCATGATCTTCTTTTCTTTTATATATTGTAGCTCTTAGTTCATTCATAAGCCAACAAGCCCTTTTGACAATGGAGATTGAAGGAACTGGTGAGTATGTTCAAGCCATAAATGTTTTTTCCATCCGTTTCTTGCAATTGGGTGCTGCTATTTGGTGCATTTTGATTGGTTTTGAGTGAGTATTGGTGCCATTGTGCTGTTTCTCTGTGTTTGCAGGTAGAGAAGTGGAGATTAACTCACCAAGGAAGAAACCCAGATGGGAAAACAGGTCACTCGGACGAGATGAAGATTTCACAAGTCACCTTCCTGATGAGATCATCTTGGAGATCTTTAGCTTCATATCCTCCTTCAAAGACAGGTGTTCCTGTTCTGCAGTGTCAAAGAAATGGCTAATTATGCAAGCTAACATGAATTCCACAGAGTTCAAGTCTACCTGTTCCACTCTTCCATCCAAGAGCAGCAAGACCACAAGATGCTTGGAGGGTATGAAGGCCAATGATACTAGACTGGCTGCCATTGCTTTAGGGACTAGCCATGGAACGAGATTGGCTCATCTGTGCATCAGAGGGGGACTCTACTACCAAGGTATAACTGATTTTGGTCTCCAAGTAATTGCCAATGCTTGCCAAAATCTGAAGTCTTTATCCCTATGGGATTGTTTCAAGGCTGGGGATACAGGTCTTGGCTCAATCTCAGAATCTTGCCATTCCCTTGAGAAACTTGATTTGCTCAACTGCCCATTGATAGGTGACCCGGCACTAATCAAAGTTGCCAAAAACTGCTCAAATCTGGGTGGTTTGAGCATTCATTCATGCCAATTGGTTGGCAATAAATCGCTTCTAGCTTTGTCGAAACATTCGTCGAAGCTTCAATCAATTGCCTTAATTAACTGCCTTGGAATTGGTAATGAAGGGATTGCATCACTTGTTTCGAATTTGCCCAAGTTGAAGAAGGTGATGCTTGTTTCACTGAGAATAAGTGATTGTGTTCTACAAGCAATAGGTAAGTGTGGGGGATCCATCAAAAGCCTTGTCCTTGAGAACATATTGAATTTCTCAGAGTTGGGTTTTTGTTCTTTCCAAAATATGCCGAACTTGGAGTCATTAAGCCTGAAAACATGCTCTGGATTGTCTGATGCAAGCTTCCAAAGGATGGGTACTGCGGCATTGAAGCTGATCAATATTGTGGGCTGTGACACATTAACCGACAAAGCACTCAAAGAGCTCACACAATCGGCCAGGTCTCTGGAGAGGATCAAATTGGAGGGTTGTAATAAAATTTCCTCAAATGGGTTGATGGAGATATTCAGGAATTGCAACCAGACGTTGAAATTGTTGTCATTGGTGAAGTGCCATGGCTTGCAAACAAGAAGCAGATCTCATAGCAGGAATCCTCTACAGCAATGTCGGAAATTGGAGTCCCTATCACTAGACAGATGTGCTGATATAGATGATTATCTCTTGTCTTGGCTGGGAACTTCTTGCGCTGGTTTGAAGAATATTGACCTTGTGGGATTGCCCAAGATCACTGACACAGGAATCCTGAGCTTATTCTCAACTCTCAGATCCATTAACAACTGTGTTAAATCAGTGAATTTTAGTGGGTGTCTTCAACTCACTGACCTTAGTGTTATGGGTATTACAGTTGCATTTGGGAAGAAGCTCGACTCAATCAGATTGGGTGGCTGTGAGAGAATTACAGACAAAAGTGTGCATGTGATTGCTGGTAACTGCCCAAACTTGGTAGACCTTGATCTTTCCAGATGCGATGTTACTGATGAAGGAGTGTTGAGCTTGGTTCAACCAAAGCACCAAAGATTAGAAGTGCTCTCCTTGGCAGGGTGCTTGGGAGTTACTGATAGAAGCTTGGACTTCATTGAGCTCATGTGTGGGAATCTTGTGGGGTTGAACCTGAAGAACTGCCCTTGGCTGAGTCAGGAGGCTATTTTATCTGTTAAAAGAACTATTTGGTGGTGTGATATCATTTGCTAGAATTTAATCATTTTCATTTGTCATTTTTGCCAATCACATTTATAATTTTCTTCTTGTATATATCTGTTATTCGAGCATGATATCCTCGAACCCGAGTTGAACTGAGGTTGAGCTTACCGAGCCCAAGGATAAGGTTCAGGTTCATAAATGAGCTCAACCTCGAACCAAGCTAAGGCTGAGCCAAGCCAACTCATCTCATTGTAGACCCAAATAGGCCAAATTTTGATTTATACAATTAACAAAAGTTTATCTGAATAATTATATACAATATTAAAAATTATAAGTCGAATTAAGATTTTATGAAGAAATATAGTATGCAATTTTATCATTGTATATAAGGAGAAGAAAGGCCCAAAAAGGACTTAGATGGACGACATGGAAAATAAAAGAAAATATGAAGAATTATGTTACTTAGTACTAATATGGTGTACTTATATTTTGTGGAAGGAGGTGGACAATAAAGAAGAATAATAATTTGGTATTGAGTGGACTCAAGTTTTAACGAGGATTAAAAATTAGGTCAGTTCAGAGGCATATTCCTGGATCTAACAAAGATCTGAAACCAACTAACCGGGTCAGTTGTAGTCTCATAAACCCCCAAAACCTTTTTTTCTCGCGCAAAATACCAAAGCTCATTCCAACCCTCAACTCTGAGGCCAAGGTTTGTGCTTGTTCTTGGGTAAAAAAAATCACAGAAAATCAAATACTTGCACTGTGAAATAACTCAACTTTACTATCCATTTTCTATTTTTCTTTTCTTTTCGGTTTCAAAAGATTGCTTCTTGGTAAAATATTTTTGCAAAATGTTGTTTAAAAATGTTTTCAATGTTATATGCTGGTATTAATCGTAGCTTTTGTTTTTTTGTGCTTTGTGTGACATTAGTGGGTTTTTTAGATGATTTTGTGATATATTTGTGGACGAATGCATTTATTTTGTCTTAGAGATGAGTGGAAATCATGGCACTGCTTTTGTTGTTTTATAGTAAGACTAAGGTGTTTATTTTTAGACACAGTCATAAACATCAATTGCAGTTTCACTGATTAATTTGTTTAACCATTGCGTTTGTGAAGTTGTTTTTGGTGATGAGCCTCTAGAGATCTTACCTTGGCCATGTTATGTTGTTGGTTACGATTGCTGGCAGGGAAAATGTTAAGGTCAGGTGTTAGAAATAGTAGGGGCGTGTATAGCTCGAATTGAGGTCGGGGTTTGATGTTTTTACATGCTTGGGATGAAAATTGCAATTAGAAGTTTGTTAAAATTTTGGATGCGTTTGGTTAGATTTGGTATTGGTTGGGTATAAAACTTGCTTGTCATTTGTGGCTGAGATAATTTAGATATGCAGTATTAATATGCGAGAAGGCTTACTATTAGCGATTGTAAATATGAGCCCACTATGTTTATCAAGGAATGAATTATTATGGAAAGGAAGAAATGGTGTGAAATATGAGCCCACTATGTTTATCACCATTGATGTAGTGACCCTTCTAAAATATAATCCATACATTAAATTTTGGGGATCATGTCCCCATATAACCTTTCAATTTTCATATTTCTATTTTATCCCGTCATAAATTAAAAATTAGAAAAATGGGTCTCTACTTATATATTTTCATACCCGTATTAAATGCCTCTAGCTCAATAACCTTAACTTTATTAGACTAATTTAATTTTGGGTCAATCCTTAATAATAACACATAATACAATTATATATGTCGAAAATTTAGCAATCACCCACTTGGACAATATATGCTTATAGAATTACATAACATAATTTAACCTTATCAGCTCATAATAAATTTTGCAATTATGTTCAATAGCATTTCCAAAACAATCTCAACTATTAATTATGTTAACATAAGATCCAAGCGACTTTTGTTACATATATCATAACTAAATCCATTCATTGTCACATATGTTAACATAACTATATGACATAGTTCATGTATAGATTTGTTGGATGGAAATTATTTGCAATTTGATCTAAACATGTCTATTTTTAACTAGACTGACTTTGTAAGTTCATACCAAAGTTAATCATAGTGAAATATAAATTGAATCTTATAGTTCGTATGAATACAAACTCACACTAAACTAGCATATTATCAAATGATATTACACTCATATGGGCAACATGCTCATGAGAGACATTGGGTTATAATCTGTTAGTAAGCATATCTGCAACTATGGAATTTGTGTCAATATGCTCTATTGAAACTTGACTACTATGAACTCTTTCTCTAACAACTAGGAACTTGATCTGTATATATTTTAACTTAGTTAGGCTCTTATTGTTGTTGGATTATAGTACCGCAGACTTATTGTCAAATTAATTTAAGTTATCTTTCAATATCATCCAAAATATGGCCTTGTGTTGAGCACTTTTAACCTGCTATTGCTTCAGCATTTCCTCTTCTTGCACACGATAAGAAATAACCCATTAAAAGTTTATTTTTCCCTTTGATAGTTATAATTGTCTTTAAATTGAATAAACTGTGCTGGAAGAAAAATTAAAACTAAATACACAAGCAAATTATTAGACAACTCTAACCTTTGAAAAAAGATTTAACATCTCTAAGATTTACACCCTCATGCTAGTCTTGTCTTTAAGCTTCATTGAAATCGAGATTGCCAAAAGCGTACTTGTTTCAGCCTTAATATTTTTTACAAAATGCTTTTTAATTTTTTAAAGGAAATCTTTGTCATTAGTAACCTTCTCAAACACATTGCCCTGAAAGTTTTTAGAATTACACGCTTCACAATCATAAGACTAACGTGATTTGAATAATCCCACCTCTCAAAATCCCATTTTTCTTCATTGGAACTTGTATTCGTAAGGAGTAGGTACTTTAATCTTCAATGCAAGGTTTAAATCTTTTCATTCTTTAAAATTATCCTTAAGCATGAGAACAAAATTGATGTGGGAAGAAATCACAAAAGTAGATTGTTTAACTGAAAATAAAAATATAAACACAATAAGATTAAAATTTTAAATAATGGTAAATCTCATCACAAAATACCTAACACAACATGAAAATTTACTCTTTAAAAAAATGTTAATTTGCAAGTGCTACTGTTGGTGTAGTAATCAAATATTGACAATAAATCTCGTCAAATAATAAGTCCATCTTTGGACTGATTTATTATTCACATTGAAAAGCTTACTAATTGTCACACATTTATTACCACAGGTGCATGTATAACTAAGTCAAATATTATACACTAAATTTACTCTTTATCATTGCTACCCTTTTATAAGCTAGATTTAGATTGCAAGTGTCACTTATAATTTTCTTCTTACTTATATTTTCATGTGCGAGCCAAGTTCATGGATAGATTTTTTCTTTTTAATTGAAAAGATTATTCTATATATACATATATACATATCATAGTTTTAAAACTCTTTTAATTTTAACTCCAAAAACTCCCCGAGGGGTCTCTACTTTGTTGTTTGATGAGTCAAACTCCATAGATGTCTACATGCTAACTTATTTTATAATTGACTCTTGAATAAAGTCATAAAAATTATTAGAATATATTATTTTCTTATAGATTAGTTAAATCAATATATTTAAGTCATCTAAACCATATAATTATCAATTTTAAGTGTCAAAAGAGCAATGTATTTATTTAATTAATTAAAATTTTAATATAAATAACTCCGAGTCAACTCAACTCTATGCATGTTGAGTCGAGTCCGAGTTTCGAATTTTTAAACTGTAACATATATAAATATATAAACACACACACACGTTGTCGGGCGCATTACAAATTTTACAATGTGGCTTAGTTTTAGCCATGGACCATACTTGGATTAACTTCATGTATAAACACGTGCATGTTCATATTTAATTCTAGAATAGTCAGTCACATAGTTACAAAAATCGGCTAATTCCACTCTGAATCGACCGATTTAAATTAAATCAAAAAGATTCCGATTTAAAAAACATGTAAATCGGTCTTCATGAAATTCGGTCTACGAATTGCCTAATTCGAACTGGTTCCACTGGATTTGAGCCGATTTGTGAATTGGCTAATTCCAGACGGCGACAGGAAACGGGGCGAGGGACGACAAGGCATCGAAGGGGTGATTGGGGGGGGGGGGGGGCGGGCATTGATGGCAGGGTGTCAGGGGACGGGCAAGGCCCACTCGGAGGGGTGGGGGAGGTTGGGGGTGGATTGGGTGGGGGAGACTGCGAGGTGCATGGGGGACCGAGGGTGGTATGGCAGGGTGGGGCAACGGCGGCAGTGGCAACGATCAACGGCGGCACTTCAGCCAGAGGTGGCATCGACGTCGGCGGGGTGAAAGAGGGATGGTGCGTTGGGGAGAGAGAATTTGGGAAAAGAAATAGTCGGTGGCATTCTCATAATTTAAAGTTGATTCAACTTTAATTCGAGTCAAAAATAATAACTAATCTTAAAAAATTCAAAAAAAAGAAAAATATCATAAAATATAATACACACTGTATCATCAAAATGACATGTTTTATACCTAATAACTCACCGATTTTAACTTATTCAAGTGAACCAATTATTGTTCAATTTTTGATGAATCAGTCTGATTCAATGATTCCTTTTCAATCCGATTCAACATCGGATTCCAATTTTTATAACTATGGTCAGTCATGGTCATGTTGGGCTAGTGCTATGCATGATGCAACACAAATTTGATGCATGGTTTTGGCCTTCAGCCTATACCGACCATACTTGGATCAACTTTAGGTACATGCGTGTTCATATTTAATTTTATCGGTAGTCGGTCATGGTCACGTTGCACTAGTGCCATGCAGCACAAATTCGATGCATGGTTTTGGAACGCTCTATATATCGTCCAGGTTCATCCGCTTCTCATTAAAAGCAAAAGTGAAACATATATTGTTCACATGCATGTCTAACGCGCTCTAGGTTCATCGCATGACTTTAATAAGTAAAAATTTTACATAACTAAATATAAATTTTTTAAATTTTCAATTCAATTAGAATTATACTAAATTTTTTATTTATAATAAAAAACAATATATTAATTTATTTGTTTATTTATTTATTAAAGCAATGATTTTTTTGCTCCAGTTGTGTTTTTGCCTTTGTAATGAAGTTGATTCTTGCCCCAAAATAGTTTTATTAGTTCATCAATACCTGCTTAAATTTAAAGATTATTATTATTATTTATTAAGAAAGCGTTTAAATATAATTCTATATGAATTAAGAATTTTAAAAATATTAATAAATTTTGATATTTTTATAGTTATACTACTTTGAATTAAAGTTTATTACTTAAAAATTAGATTTTTACATATTTTATTTATTTATTTATTATTATTATTACTTATTTTTAAAAAAGCTTAGACTATAATTCTATCCGAATTAGAAATTTTTTAAAATTTTTTATTTAATTATTAAAAAAATTTACTTATTAAAATTAAAATTACTTTTGCTATTTTTACTTTCTTAATATATATTATTAGTAAGTTTTAACTGTACCTGTTGCACGGTTATTTGGCCAGGTAATATAAAACATAAAACGGCTGATACGTGATCATTAAAAGTCAATATTCTAAACGTAACGTAAATAAAAGGTTTTTCTTTTACAATTGGCAAAGTAAAAGTCGGCAGCGTGCCTACCAATGTGATGTTGTTTTGTGGCCTGTGGATGAAGGCGAGATCCACGGATGGGCAGGGGTAAGGAACAACAAGAGAGAGACTCATATCTTGCAAACCATAGATGAAAAGTACAAAACAAACTCTACTTGGAAAGGGACTATAGAAAGCAGATGAACATAAGACAATCTTAGTGCAACAGGGTCCTCGTTCACGTATTATATTAGATGCGCTGAATTCACTAACTTTTGTGGTATGTCAATGTCATGATCTGGAAGAGAAGAAAGACATGAACCTCATTTTCAGAATGTTAAAATGAACCAGTCCAGGTGAATGAACACATTGCGCCAGTTGCTCATGACCATGTTCTTCTCTTTTATATATTGCAGCTCTGAGTTCATTCATAAGCCAACAAGCCCTTTTGACAATGGAGATTGAAGGAACTGGTGAGTATGTTCAAGCCATAAATGTTTTTTCCATCCATTTCTTGCAATTGGGTGCTGCTCTTTGGTGCATTTTGATTGGTTTTGAGTGAGTATTGGTGCCATTGTGCTGTTTCTCTGTGTTTGCAGGTAGAGAAGTGGATATTAACTCACCAAGGAAGAAACCCAGATGGGAAAACAGGTCACTCGGAGGAGATGAAGATTTCACAAGTCACCTTCCTGATGAGATCATCTTGGAGATCTTTAGCTTCATATCCTCCTTCAAAGACAGGTGTTCCTGTTCTGCAGTGTCAAAGAAATGGCTAATTATGCAAGCTAACATGAATTCCACAGAGTTCAAGTCTACCTGTTCCACTCTTCCATCCAAGAGCAGTAAGGCCACAAGATGCTTGGAGGGTATGAAGGCCAATGATACTAGACTGGCTGCCATTGCTTTAGGGGCTAGCCATGGAACGAGATTGGCTCATCTGTGCATCAGAGGGGGACTCTACTACCAAGGTATAACTGATTTTGGTCTCCAAGTAATTGCCAATGCTTGCCCAAATCTGAAGTCTTTATCCCTATGGGATTGTTTCAAGGCTGGGGATACAGGTCTTGGCTCAATCTCAGAATCTTGCCATTCCCTTGAGAAACTTGATTTGCTCAACTGCCCATTGATAGGTGACCCGGCACTAATCAAAGTTGCCAAAAACTGCTCAAATCTGGGTGGTTTGAGCGTTCATTCATGCCAATTGGTTGGCAATAAATCGCTTCTAGCTTTGTCGAAACATTCGTCGAAGCTTCAATCAATTGCCTTAATTAACTGCCCTGGAATTGGTGATGAAGGGATTGCATCACTTGTTTCGAATTTGCCCAAGTTGAAGAAGGTGATGCTTGTTTCATTGAGAATAAGCGATTGTGTTCTGCAAGCAATAGGTAAGTGTGGAGGATCCATCAAAAGCCTTGTCCTTGAGAACATATTGAATTTCTCAGAGTTGGGTTTTTGTTCTTTCCAAAATATGCCGAACTTGGAGTCATTAAGCCTGAAAACATGCTCTGGATTGTCTGATGCAAGCTTCCAAAGGATGGGTACTGCGGCATTGAAGCTGATCAACATTGTGGGCTGTAACACATTAACCGACAAAGCACTCAAAGAGCTCACACAATCAGCCAGGTCTCTGGAGAGGATCAAATTGGAGGGTTGTAATAAAATTACCTCAAATGGGTTGATGGAGATATTCAGGAATTGCAACCAGAGGTTGAAATTGTTGTCATTGGTGAAGTGCCATGGCTTGCAAAAAAGAAGCAGATCTCATAGCAGGAATCCTCTACAGCAATGTCAGAAATTGGAGTCCCTATCACTAGACAGATGTGTTGATATAGATGATTCTTTCTTGTCTTGGTTGGGAACTTCTTGTGCTGGTTTGAAGCATATTGACCTTGTGGGATTGCCCAAGATCACTGACACAGGAATCCTGAGCTTATTCTCAACTCTCAAATCCATTAACAACTGTGTTAAATCAGTAAATTTTAGTGGGTGTCTTCAAATCACTGACCTTAGTGTTCTGGGTATTACAGTTGCATTTGGGAAGAAGCTCGACTCAATCAGCTTGGGTGGCTGTGAGGGAATTACAGACAAAAGTCTGCATGTGATTGCTGGCAACTGCCAAAACTTGATAGACCTTGATCTTTCCAGATGTGATGTTACTGATGAAGGAGTGTTGAGCTTGGTTCAACCAAAGCACCAAAGATTAGAAGTGCTCTCCTTGGCAGGGTGCTTGGGAGTTACTGATAGAAGCTTGGACTTCATTGAGCTCATGTGTGGGAATCTTGTGGGATTGAACCTGAAGAACTGCCCTTGGCTGAGTCAGGAAGCTATTTTGTCTGTTAAAAGAACTATTTGGTGGTGTGATATCATTTGCTAGAATTTGATCATTTTCTTTTGTCATTTTTGTCAATCACATTTATAAATTTCTTCTTGTTTATTTCTATTATTTGAGCATGACATCCTCAAACCCCAGTTGAACCGAGTTTCAGCTTACCGAGCCCGAGGATAAGGTTCAGGTTCATAAATGAGCTCAAGCTCGAACCAAGCTAAGGCTGAGCCAAGCCAACTCATCTCATTCTGGACCCAAATAGGCCAAATTTTGATTTATTCAATTAACAAAAGATTATCTGAATAATTATATACAATATTAAAAAATTTAAGCCGAACTAAGATTTTATGAAGAAATATAGTATGTAATTTTATTATTGTATATAAGAAGGACAACAAAGGCCCAAAAAGGAGTTAGATGGACGACATGGGCAATAAAAGAAAATATGAAGAATTTGAAACTTAGTACTAATATGGTGTACTTTTATTTTTTGGAAGGAGCTGGACAATAAAAAAGAATAACAATTTGGTCTTGAGTGGACTCGAGTTTTAACGAGGAATAAAAATTAAGTCAGTTCTGGTCTCATAATCTTAGGTCTAACAAAATTTGAAACTAGCTACCCGGGTCAGATTGTGGCCTCATAAACCCCAAAAACCTTGTTTTTTTCCTGCATACAACCCCAAAGCTCATTACATATTGGATATGGAGTAATAATATGTGAAAAGGCTTAGTATCAGCAACATTGGATATAATAATACAAAAGACAAATTAACTTGGATGATAATTTAAATCACATGGCTATAATTTTTTGTTGCATACACAAAGTTATCCTCATCATCTAATCATTGTCTAAATACTCATCATCAATTTAGCTGACACAAGTGTATTCACTGTTGTTGATACTAACTTTTCTCGTAATCTATTGTCAGGTCTTTTAGTCAAATATGGCACTAAGATCCAATCGTGTATCTTCAAATCAACATTCATTGAATATCACTATTGGTTGTTCAAAAATTTAAGTAATAAATAAGTATTATCATATATGCACATCCACATCCAATTGCTAATTGGGTTTTACAGTTAACATTGGATGTAAGACTTATAACATATCATTTATCTTAGATGTGAAATTAATTTTGGGATCTCACAATATATATATCATATTATAAATTATATATGAATATTATATGTGATGTAAAAAAGTAATTTTATGCATCACATATGATTTATGTCAAAATATCTTCTCCATTTTCTTTCAAAAAAAACATGTTTTAGCTAGCTGACTCTATTTATTTAAAAAAATAGGATAAATTATATTAGAAGGAAAACTTCTAAAATTTGGTCGAAGGCCAACTTTGTCACTTTTGGCTTGATCCGGTCAAAAGTTCCCCCAGCCAGATTTGGTCAGAGGTCTGTTCTACCAGATCTTGCCATGTGGACAGCTTCCAACTCTCCGGCCAGATTGGTGGAATGGTTGAATCTGCCGAAGCTCGCAACCGGATGCAGGCATATGTAGAGGAGATCCTGCGTTTGGACGCTCCAATAATCAAGCGTTTTTTTTAAAGGTTGGGATCAATCATTTTTATTCAACGGTGGATTAACATTTCTTTTTTGTTTTAAACCAAACACCCCCCCCCCCTTTATTTTGGTAATTGTGCTTGTTTTTTTTCCCACTAGCTCGTAATTTATATTAATAAATATTTTCTTTTTTGGTGAAAAACTCTTGTTTAAATCTTTTATATTTTCCTCATTTTAAAAAAAACACATTTTTTCGTAAAATAACAAATGTATTCACATTCTCTCTCTTTTTCTTTTCTTGGCATAAATCAAAATCGTTATTTTTTTATTGCATTTGACTAAATTAATTTATTATCACAAGAAGGTTTAATAGAAAAAAGAGGGGGAAAAACTTTTATATTAGCAAATGATGGGAAAATTGGGAATAAATTACCAAAAAAGATAAAATATTGAGAAATGACTATAATACCCTCACTTAAACCCGGTTGGGGCCATGGCCCGGTGATGATGGCCTTGCGAGATATGGCCACCACCAGTTGACCAGGTCGGCATGACCAAGTTTCGTTGAGCCTGCATCAACACCCTTCCAATAATTTTCTTTTAAAAAAATTTATTCAAAATTGTGTTGGATTAACATTGTTTTAATTTATATGAAGATCAATTTAATTATTATCCATTCAAAACCAAAGAAAACTGGGACGGCAGTTTTACAATTATTATAAATTTTTTTTAGTATTTGTACCGGAATATTCCAAAACTAGGGGCGGGCATGGACGTTCGAATGATCGTGTCCGATTGACGTGTGAAGTATTGTTTGTGGCCAAATTCAACTAATTGATTATGACCAAATAAAAATGAACTAAATATAAATATTGTTTAATTTGATTGGATAAACGATTGTTTGGTCGACAAAAAAGCATATACTAATGATATTAGTGATATTTTAAAAATTCATTACAAATTATCGTACAAAATTATTCAACTTAAGGCACATAGACCTTAGCTTTTGAACTTTACATGGTAATATTTATTTATTTCAATATATTTAAAATAATAATTTTAATTTTTTATGTTAATTGACACAAGAGAAGTTAGAAAATATAAGAAATAATGATTGTAAATCTTTTGTGAGAAAAAAGAAATAATGATTGTAAATCTTTTATGAGAAAAAAAATGCATTTTATAACTTGGAGATTGATTAAACAATACAATAAATATGAAAGGAAAACAAACCCTTAACCTTATTGAATTAGTCTGATCGTGATTGACTCAAACAAAGAATTTTGACCATTAATAATCGTTTTTCAACTAGGATTAATTAGACGAATAAGGAGAATGTCTTTATCTAATATGATATTCGATCGGTCAATGTCACCTCCTTTTTTTAAAAAAAAAGAAAAATAGAAAAAAAATTAAAATAAAATCAAACAACAGTTTTTCGACCAGGATTAATTGGACTAATAAGGAGCATGTCTTTATTTGATATGATATTCAACGCCACCTTCCTTTTTTTTAAGAAAATTAGTAAAAACCTAAAATAGAATCAAACAACCACTTTTAAACCATAATTAATTGGACGAACAAGGACTATGTCTTTATTTGATATGATATTTAATCGGTCAACCAACGCCACCTCCTTTTATTTTTTTAGTTAAAATAAAATCAAACAACCCATTTTTCAACTAGTATTAATTAGACAAATAAGGAGAATGTCTTATTTGATACATATTCGATCGTTGACGCCACCTCGTTTTTTTTAAAAAAAAGAAATATAAAAAAAGCTAAAATAAATTCAAATTTCGGCTCTCCTCTTCTTGACACGACGTAGAAACCAAGAGACAAAAAAAAGAAAAAAATTCAAAATTTTCGCCGGCCCGCCTTCTCTCCAAGAGAGGGGCTTAACGGAAGCCGGCCGTTAACGTCAACTATCCAAACCCCTCGCGGCGCGATCTCCATTATTTAACCGACGGCGGGCCGACGATTGTGGAATCCCCCTTCTCCTCCTCCGGCGGCCACTGTCACCACTCCAAAAGGCTTCCATTCTTCTTCCCCCCTGTTTTTGGGGCGTAATTTATGCTCGGTTTGAAGGTCTGCGTCTTGGTCGATTCTTGTTTTTGGTTCATTTTTCTCTTACTTAGCAGCTCTTAATTTTATTTGGTTTTGGCTTTGGTAATAAATAATAATAATGTCCACAATATTAAAATGAAAATAGCATTTGATTTTTATACCTGCCTTTTACTTCCAAATCGATTTGGCAAATTCTTCTTATTCTTTTCTTTTTCAAGTGATTTATTATTGGGCAAATCTACTTCAATTTGTTGTGCATATTTACTTGTCAAACTTAGATGGCTTAATGTTGTTGGTTAGGTTTTGTTTTCGGCATTTGCCTCCCAATTTTCTTTTGCTTCTTCCATTAGGGTTAGGTTAATTGTTTCATAATCTGCCCATTTATTTCATTTCTATAGACTATAATGAACTTTTTTTTTACTCTTTTGCGGCAGCAGCAATCACACTTTGATTGTAAAATGTTAGAGTGTGAGAAGATGCCTGATTTTGGGGTGGTTGAGGGTATGAAATCTGTTGTTGCTACTGTTACTGGGTACGACGGATTAGAGAGGTTCAATCTTATCAGGTTCATCACACAAGTCGGTGCTAATTATGTTGGTGCAATGACAAAGTCAACTACGCATTTGGTGAGCTTTTTCGCCTTTCCTGCGGATATGTGTCAAGCTGATTCGGTGTCTAATTCCTGCTCACTGCAGGTCTGCAAGAAATTTCAGGGTAAGAAGTACGACTTGGCGAAAAAAATGGGACCAAAATTGTGAATCATCTGTGGTTTGATGATTGTGTGAAGGCAGGGAACCTTATCCCTGAATCTCCCTATGCCACTCAGAGGTACATAATACTAGGTTATTTCTTCTGTGTAATTTTAATTATCAAGGCTTTTGGCGTAAGTAAGTATGTATTTCCATTTTGATGCATTTTTTTTCTCGCTGTAATATCTCTTGGTATGCGAGTTTTAGTTGACTTAGAACTTTAGAATCAGTCATTTTGTATGTATTTGATGTTCACAATCAGAATTGATGATCGATTTCTTCACTTGAGATTTGAAATGGCATTGAATCTTAAAACTTACCATCATGTCTCCGGCCAGATTGTGCCATCGACCTATTTGTAGAAGGAATTCATTAGTGATTTGCAAATCCAGCCTTTCTGGGGTGCAGTGTAAATGATGACGATGGTGTCAATCATGGATCAGAAATGGTCTCTAGAACAAAACATATTGCCTTGTGATGTTTTTGTGGGGCTTTGCTGTGCTATTCTTGTGAATATTGAAACAATGGTTTTTAATGATAATATTAAACACTTATTTTCATCTTTCACACAAGAAACGCAATGACTCGATTAATGTGTTCTTGTTGTGTCCTTCTTTTTCTTTTAATTTTTTTTTATCTAGTGTGAAATTGGCTAGTTTCTGAAACAGACTGGCACTACTTGCGTATTTTTTAAGACAAAGTAGTTTACAAGAGGGAAAATTTAAAGACGTTACATAAAAAGCATTCAAAAGTGACTAAATGCAATACTGTTTTGAATAGCTATTTCACAGAAACCTCATGGCTCTCTGATTCTCTCAATTGTTTTTGAAATTTTCTTGCACAAATAGTGTTGAAAAGACTTGTTAAATAACTCCTACTACAAAAAGAGTACATTATGAATATGGTTTGTATAATGTTGAATGTTGTTGAGATCTTTCTTCTGCAGCGGGGAGGAAGTAGGGCCTTTCTTAGCTAAAATTCCTCCGAGTGCAGCGACTAACTCCAAGAAATATTTGATTAAACAGAAAAGGAAAGTTCCTTTCTGTGAATCAAATTGTGGTAACTCTGATGTGATTCCGGCTTCAGATTTTAAGTACATGGATGAAGGATGTTCAACTTGGTCAGATTCTTATTTGTTAAAAGATGTAAGTTTTATTACTCAAAACTTCTTTTATTTAGTTAGTCAAAACTGTAGTATCAAATAATTGTGCAGTGGCATGGTTTTTTATATCATCTGTGAAATATTTACATGTGTTTCCCCCTCTAAATGACATTTAAATCTGGCCAGTGTTTGTAATTTACAAATTGGAAATTACCTGCACCTAGCAAATGAATTGGCTACTGTTAAAACAAAAGAATATGACATCATCTATGCTGGTTATACTCATGATGTCTGACATTATCTTTGCCTACCAATTGTACTGCAAAAACTCTTTGCCTATTCTATTAAATGGCATCTAAGTTTGCTAGCAAAAATGACCTACTAATTTTACTTGATTTTTGTTGTCAAATACACAGGTAACTGAATCGGTTGCCATGAGGAAAAAAGAAGTTATACCAGCACTTCCTCCCATGCAACAAAACCTGGTCGGAAAGGAAGGAAACTAGTAAAAAAATCTTTATCAAAAATCTCCTCAAGAAGCTCTCTGTCATCTGATGATATAGCACATTTGGACCCTCAAAACATATCTAGGACTGACCATTTTCAAGAACTTCCGGATGGAAGAATGAGGGGAGTTGGAAACTATAATGGTGTGTCTGATGAGCTCAATAATTTCACTAGTAATGCTGATGAAATTGTTAATGATGCTTCAGAAGAAGTTGAAGAGGCTTATCAAATGAATATTTACCCCAATTCTACAGTTTCTTCTAAGTCCAAAAAATCATGTCGTCAAAACTTTAGTCTACAAAATTCTCCTATAGATGTTGGTAATTCGGATGATAGCACGATAGCAACGGAAGATGTTTGTAAAAAGGTTCACCAACAATCTAATTTAGTTGAGTTTTCATGCGTGATATGCTGGACGGATTTTAGCTCAACAAGGGGAATATTGCCATGTGGACACCGCTTTTGTTATGCATGTATCCAGAGTTGGGCAGATCAAATGGTACTAGCTCTTTCTTGTTATAATGCTGTAAACTGCCAATTTGGTAATTTTGTAGCTCATAAAATTGATGATAAGTAGTAGCTGCTGCCTGCTGGTATTTGTTTTCATTGGCAAAAGATCTTTCTTTGGGACATTCCATTCAATGTGAACGTCTAGTCATTATTCGATATCAAATACTGCTGGAGTTATTTACAAGATATTTGTTTATGTTTTGTCTCTTTTGGAGCATGCAAAGTTAGTTGCTGCTCTTCGACTGTTGAACTCTTAAATTTTAACTGCTCCTACTTTCTGATGTAATGACATCGCTAGGCATTAAAGGGGAAGCCATCTACATGTCCATTGTGCAAAGCTATCTTCTTGATTATCAGGAAGGTAGAAGATGCTGAATTTTGCGATCAGAAGATCTTCTCGCAAACTGTTCCTTGTTCTTCAACCAGTGAAAACATTGTCATGCTTCAGGGTGCAGAAGGTTCTTATGGCCAATTCCAAGTAAAACTCATATTCCCCTATGGTTTCAAAAGTTTATTCTTTAGTTGGTTTTATTTTTGTTTTTTAATTCCAATATAGGCTAGCAAAGTAGACTGCATTCTATTTTTTAAAAGCTATTTCGGGCACCATTCATTTGATATATTATTTGGCAACTAATACATAAGGATTAATTCTAGTATATATGCTACTTGTAGAGAAATAGTATATACGTTTGGCCAAACATTGATTGGAATGCATTAGTACTTCTTTTTCATTTGCAATTTCAAATTTTAAATAGCTTTTGGTTTTGTTACTTATAGTAAGTTTCTTTTAGTACTTGCTTTACAATGTGAAGCAAGCTATTACAAGGATTTTTGTTCTTTTAACTTGTTAATTGTCTTTAGGCAAGTATGCCCAATTTCAGTAGGATCTTGTGTCCTAATAATACTGAATATTTTGAAATCAAAAGGGACTGTTGGCACATACAGTTTTCCTTTCATATTGTCCTACGCCCCATATTTGTCATTCCTCTCTTTTCTGTTTTTTGCCTTTGGTTTTCATCTTCTCTCTTCTCTGTTGTCTCGTTTAGTTGTCTCGTTTAGAAATGAACTATTTAAGTTTAGCTCAGGGAGGGGCTGTGTCTGACCATCTAGGAGTGGTTTGCAGCCAGTGATCTATCTATTGGTTACTTTGTTTTGTTATTAATGATGGCTCTTATGGTCTTCTTTTGCTTGACGTATTTCCTATGGACTGGATATTGACGAGTGATTGCTTTGTGCTCTGCTGTAGTTTGTGAATGCCCTTACTGTGTGAATACATAAGCAGCTAGTTCATGTTAGAAACCGTAATGTTAGGTTTTCTTCTGTGATTGCAGTAGTGTGTTACATTTGTGTTTTTGATAGCAATCATACTTCCTATTATTTATTGTTTGTTTAAATAACCATCATTCTATATATTTGCTAACACTCAATTTTTTTAATGGTAATTTCTTGCTATGTTTTCAGCAGTCTTCTACATCTCTTTGTCACAAATGTCACAACAGAGAACCAGAGGATCTTCTTGTAAGCTGTCATCTTTGCCGAAGTAGGATGGTTCATTCGTTTTGCTTGGATCCTCCTTCATTTCCATGGACTTGCATTGACTGCAAAGAACTCCGGACACTGGTGCATCACTTCCGCTAGATTACTATTTTTTGTGTGCGCTTTTGTGGGTTTTTGTCTGAAAAAAAAGCATTACTGTATTATAGGAAGCGAACTAAAATTTCACTTGATCAACTGTCCACATTTGGTTATAGTGCTGCATAACAAACATTTGATGTTGTACCTCATTTTCTTTGAACTTTTTAGATGTAAGAATCTTGAGAACTTTTTATGGGGAAAACCAATTCTCCCTGATTTGCTGCTATCCAATTTCGTCATGAATTGGGTAATTACAGTTAGAATCGGTCAATTCATGGTCCAATTTTGGCACATGCGTTGATGGATTTGGGTAATTAAGATCAGAGAAACTAGTGCTTTAGGGTTTTTATGTTGATGTGAGTCTTCCGCTGCCCTCAATGATAGGTTTTGTGGAAATTTGAACGGAGGCTTCATTGTATTAACACTGTGTTTATTTATGGATGTGGCCAGGGTAGGAGAAACTTCATGGAGTTCTCTTTTCTTTCTTCGCCTAAATCTAATTGCAAAGATTAATAAAGCATCTCTCATATTTAAATTTGATTGTACTTGGTAAATGAAGATAAATTATGTTTATTTCTTCATCACATTAGATGAAGATCAAGCAATGGGAATATTTTTTTGTAGGATTTTGATTTGACAATGTCTCAACTTTTTGTAAGATGGCCTCTTTCAGGATGTTTTACGAGTCTTTAATCTTTTGCCGAATATTTCTTTCCATTGTTTGGTGTCTGTCTGGAGGGGATTGTTGGATTTTACAAACTGAACACACATAGCAAAGTATCTAAGAATTTTTGATAATATCAGGATTTTTGAGCCAGAGATCAAGCACCAATGCTCCATTCATGCAATAGAACAGGATACGTAAGGCCATCTTAGAGATGTCGCCAAACTGCCTGCAAAAACAGTAAACATATCATACCCTGTTCCACCTATAGCAAACCCTAATCCTGAACATTTTTGTGGTTGGCACACTATATTTGTACTCACCTTGCTCATAAATTTTTGACGTCATCTCTCGTGTCATCGTCGCTAAAGCAGTGTACCTAAAAAAATTCATCCCACTGAGGTTCTTTTTCTAACTCTCTCACCTCAGCTATAGTAAGTCAAAATAGACAAAAAAAAGAAAGATTGTACAAAGCGAAGAAGTAAAAAAACGCTTGTAAGCCTCTATACAAGGGTCATTCATAGAGGGTCAAGTTATGATAGTTCTCCGCAAACTATTTGTTCATGATGAAATACGGTCATTACAATCAACTAGCACTCATATCTGAAGGGTGGAAAGAAGGAATACTAGAGAGGTTCGACATTGTTGCCAGTATGACATATCTGCGTAATTTGATAGAACTTGAGCTATTTTTCACTTCATCCAGATCAAACGTCCACACAATAGGGCGCGCTCAAACATATATGAGCATAATGGAGGGGACCATAACGTGAGAAGAGAGAATTTTAGTTTTCCACTTGCAATTGAGCCCACAGTAAAAAAAATATGAGCATAAATGAATGGATGTTCAGCAATTGGCTTACACAGTTGCTGTTTGGAAACATGATCACTACAGGCCGATACTGATTGTCTGTCTGGAGGAAATTGGCAGCAGTTGATCAGAAGGAATATTGTCAATGAAAATTGCTTTTTTCATGGGTACCACACTGGAGGAGCATCGCCTTCTTCTCGCGTTCCTTTATCAATACGCTGTCCAGGGCATGGACGACTAGAATCAATTATATTATACATAACAGGAGGAGGCAATCACAAAGACATGGTGATCAGATAAATACCATATTTTGTTAAGTTCTGAAACTTGATCAGTCATACTATAACTCCAGCAAAAGTACTGCACAACCACCACCGAAAACCTAGCGGCATCTTCACACAAATTTGTTGTATGGCATGCTCGACAGCTACTCTGCATGGTTAAAAACGAACACACATACCAAAGGTCACAGGAATAGTGTGATAAAACCAAAGTGTACTTGCAATATGTCACAGATCACACAACTTGTATCATATTTGTGATACCATTATAAACAACTAGGTGATTATGAACTTCTAAAAAAGAGATTCCTCTCAGGGAAAATGGGCATAGATTGAGAAAGGACTTCAAGAGTCTACAAAACTTATCTATAAATAGACAAAACTACTTTCAAGTTTCAAACAAGTATTATTTTGTTCATAAAGCAAATTAGTCTTTTGTTCAATAGAACTTCAAACAGTTTTATTAACCATCACCAAAGTTTCCAAGTTTCAATTGGATGAAAAGAAAGAGATTGCCAAACTTACAATGAGTAGCAACTCTGCTCCAAGACCAGAACTAGGCCTTTTGCCAAATCATGAAAGCTGTAGTCTAAATAGAATACTTTAGTTTCGTCTCAGAAGAGGAAATCCTAGTCCCCTTCACAAACATTCTCAACTTAGCTTTCTCACCAACGGCAGACAGCCATTCTGTTAATGTTTCCATTGTTATATAATCAGGTGCACAACCTCGTTCACTCATTTGATCCATTAACTTGTATGCTTCATCCAGCATATTCCTTGCATAGAGGCCTTTGAATAAGGAATTGTAGGTGGTAACATTTGGAACCACCTTTCTGGTTTGCATCTCATCCATCAAATCAAGGGCACATTCTACTTTCTCTTCTTTGCAGGCATTATTAATCAAAATATTATACATAACAGTATTTGGTGCAACTCTCATTGCTCTGAAAAGCTTGATGGCATCATCAAATTTTTTAGCTTTGCAAAATCCATGAATTAGTGAACCATAAGTTATTTCCGATGGAACATGACCCTGATCAATCATCTGCTTCATTATTTCCTGAGCAGCAGAAAATTTTCCATCTTTGCTAAAAGCAGAAATAAGAGTATTGAATGTCACTTGGTCAGCTTTGATTCCTTTCATTTCCATATCCTGAAGGACCTGATATGCTCTGTCAAATTTCTTTCTTTTGCAGAGCCCATTAAGTAGGATGTTATAGGTTAAAAGATCAGCACAGAACCCATCCTTTTCCATTGAAGAAAAAACTGAACACGCTGCTTCAAGCTTTCCAGCCTTGCTAAGACCAGCTATCAAAGTAAAATACGTGATGGAATCCGGAGTTAATCCACTCCCTGTCATCTTAGAAAATAAGTGCATTGCTTTGTCCACATTATTCACCTTAAGAAAAGCTCCAATTAAAGTGGTGTATGTGATGGCATTGCCTTTTGTGCCCTTCTTAGTCTGCACCATGTCAAAGAAATCTAGTGCTTTACCAATCTTCCCATGCTTGCAAAATCCACCAACAATAGTGTTAAGGGTGACTTCGTTTGGTAGGATGCCTCTCTCCACCATTCGATTATGAAGTTCCAAGCACAAATCAATATTACCAGCTCTAAAGAATCCAACAATTAAACAATTGTAAGTAGCAGTATTAGGACAGCATGTTCCTTTTGATTCCATTCTGTTAAGAAATGCAAGGCCTTCTTCGGGCTGACCAGACCTGCAAAGACCATCAATGACGGTATTGAAGATGACAATATCAGGCTTACACCCTTCACTTGATTCAGAAATAAGGCTGTTGATGAGATGCAATGCTTCACCCACTCTACCAAATTTACAGAGGTGGTTGATAAGAATACCATAGGTTACAACATTAGGATTGGCACCCATTTCCTTCATTTCTGCCAAGAGAGAATGCATCCTGGGGAAATTAGCTTCTCTACCTAGGCCAGTAAGAAGTGCATTGAAAGTTGAAAGCGAAATCACACAGCCCATCTCCTTCAAGGCATGGACAGTATGCCAAGCCTTACTAGAATTGTGATTCTCACACAAGCCTTTTATGAATTGAGTGAGCTGCAAATGACTAGGAAACAAACTATACTTCTTTGCAATATCAAGAAGCAGGTCAACAATGATAGAAGCCCTGGTTTGGGAGAACGCAGACAAGAGAATGGATAGTGTGACATGGTTAGGACGACAAGTGGCTTCACAAAGTTCAAGCATCTCACTAACAAGGTCAACAGCATACTTATGATCCGATGAATTAGAGGAGCTGAACAAAACCTCGAGCATATTATTATAGAGTGAAAGATTTCTAGAAGAAGCATCGATATCATGGAGAAAAACATGCAGAGCGTCGGACACCAATCCTGCATGCCCAAAACTACAAATAACAATCGAAGATGAAATAGCAGTAAGGTGTATCCCCATCTCTCTAGACCTTTGAAGGAGCTTCTTCACTCGGTTATGGGGGCAGGGCTGCTCCCTGTTGGCAAGCTTGAACAAGGCCTCAAAGGCAGCAGACTGATATGCAACAAGGCCCAATTGAAGGGACTTGTCACGTGATAATGCAGAAGACCAATGTTCAAAAAAGTCAAGAGCTTTTCCACTGTCACCAAGCTGGAGCAAGAATTGGGGAAGATGGGCGGGGGTAACAACTGGCGACACTGCTTTTCTGTGCAACTCATTTGGTAATGCAGCAGATGCTCCACCACTGGAACCATGAATGGAAGAAGCTGTCAAGCTGAAACGTCGGCGGCAGACAAGATTGAACATCACAGCCTCCTTCATGCTGCTTCAAGAGTTCTGCAGTTCCAACTGTCACCCCGAATTGCACTGTTTTTGTTAACCATCATCAAAATAAGCTCCACCAAGAATTCTGCAAGCATGGTTGAGTTCTTCAATTTAGTTACAGGGAGAATTGAGGCAGGAAAAATTTCATGCTTGAGGGAAATCAGAATGGGATCTGAATCATACAATAAGACCACGATCCAGTTGTTCAATTAAATAATAAAACTTATATATAGCACAAAAGATACCAAAGTTTGAAATTTTGAGAGAACGTCAAAAAGGCGATTTTCATCAGAACAGTTAAACAGGAAACCATTATTTCACCATGATTACAACAACAAAAGAGAGACATGAGAAAAGATTGCCATTTTGAGATTTTTTTTATAAAAAGGCAGCTTACTTTATAATCAGTTAAGATAAAATATTTTACCCAAAATTAAGGTCTTCAATTAAGTTAGAAACTTACCGCACAAAAGAAACATGGCAATTTTGAGAAAATTCAAAAAGGGCGGATAATTAAATTGGGAGCCACCACCAAATCACCATGCTTGGCCTCTTGAATTGGGTTACAGGAAAAAAGAGGCATGAAAAAAGATTGCAATTTTGAGAGATTTTTTTTATTTAAGAAAAAGAACAGCTGTACATAATCAGTAAGAAGGAAATTGTCATGCCCGTGGTTCAGATCTTCAATTAAGCTGGGAATTACAGCTCAAAAGAGACAAAATACTGCAATTTCGAGAAAATTTCAGAAAGGGCAACCCCACATCAGGATAACTAAACAGGGAGCCACAAAATCAGCACGAGACATAATATTCGAAAGAGGGACTTCATAATTAGTAAAAAAAAAGACTAACCTGAGAACACAAAAGAGGCCAAGATTGCAATTTTCAGATAAGTTCAAAAGAGAAAGTATTCTCTATCACCATGACTTAGCTCTTCAATTGCCGCAATAAGAAGCATGAGTAAAAAAAATGAAAATTTCGAGGGAGATTCAAAACAGCAACTGACTTCATTACTAGCAAATACTTAACTAGTATGACGGCTCATGAGCACGTCGATTGAGTTACCAACTTACAGCGCAACGATTGAAAATTCCTGTAAAATTCAAACAAAAAATAAGAAGAAGAAGAAACCGTTCTATCACCAAGACTTAACTCTTTCAACTGAATTACATCACAGAAAATAGGAGACGAAAAAAAATTGCCAACTTTGAGAGAAATTCAAAAGAAAAAATGATATGCTTCAAAACTATCAAAATTTAACTGCTCTAACTATTATTCAAGCTCAAAAGAAGCTAAAAGATAGCAACTTTTTCCATAGAAATTCAAAAGCGAAACCTTTCCATCCCCATGATTGAGCTCCCCAACTGAATGACAGCACAAAAGAAACACGACAAAATAAACATACTTCTTGAAACGGGATTATGAACTAAATGGAGACGAACAAGTCGCTGGATTGAGGGGGCGCCCGAAGAAACAAAGCTCGAACCTCCTGAGATCGGCGTAGACGGTGGTGACGGTGGCGGCGGAGACGGTGGCGGTGGCGGCGAAGAGCTCATGTTTTTTAGATATCGTGTGGATAATCGGGTACTCGGACATAATCCGAATTCATTGTTCACCAAGCATTTACTCTTTTATATAAATAATATATACGGAAAAAGTATTGATGTACTCCCGCCATTTTGGCCGTGCCGAGGTTTGATCTTGGCCGTTGGATTAGCATCTAACAGCCAAGATCAAAAAAAAAAACGGGGGGTAGCATCGCCGCAGTAGCGAGGGGGCGTGGCGGGGTAGCGGGTAGGGGACTGGGGACGGGGGACGGGGGGGGCGTCGCGCGGCGGGGTGGCGGGCGGGGGACGGAGGGGGCGTCGCGCGGCGGGGTGGCGGGCAGGGGACGGGGGGCGTCGCGTGGCGGGGTGGCGGGCGGGGGGATGGGGTAGCGGTGGTGTCGCCCGGCGGCGGGGCGACGGGCTGGCAGGGAAGAGGTGGGGCGGCTAGATCCGCCACCCCGCCGCCGCGAGGGTTACGTCGCCGCCCCCGGCGGGCGGCGATGGGCGGGGTAGGTGGGGTGGCGTCGCGTCGGCCGGGGTGGCGGCGACGCATAGGCCGGCACAGCGGCGACCTAGAAATTTTTTTTTAATCTGGCCGTTGGATTAAATCGAACGGCCGGAGAAGAGGGGAAGTGGGGGGCATGTTTCAGCCGTTGGATTTGATCCAACGGCTGAGCTACTGCAACACAGCCATCATCGCTGTGCTACAGTAGAGCCTCCTTGCCCTATATATATATATATATATATAAATAGAGGAGGCATTTGCTGTACTGCAGCACAGCCAAGATGGCTGTGCTGTCCAATGGCTGTGCTGTCCAACGGCTGAAACAATGCCCTCATAAAAAATAAAAAAATAATTTGGGGTGGCGTCGCGTCGGCCGGGGTGGCGGCGACGCATAGGCCGGCACAGCGGCGACCTAGAAATTTTTTTTAATCTGGCCGTTGGATTAAATTGAACGGCCGGAGAAGAGGGGAAGTGGGGGGCATGTTTCAGCCGTTGGATTTGATCCAACGGCTGAAACACTGCAGCACAGCCATCATCGCTGTGCTACAGTAGAGCCTCCTTGCCCTATATATATATATATATATATAAATAGAGGAGGCATTTGCTGTACTGCAGCACAGCCAAGATGGCTGTGCTGTCCAATGTCAGCTGTTGGATCTGATCCAACGGCTGAAACAATGCCCTCATAAAAAATAAAAAAACAATTTGGGGGCGGCGCCGCCGCCGCCGGCCGACGCGACGCCACCCCCTGCCCCGCCCGTCGCCGGCCCACCGGGGGCGGCGACGTGACCGCCGGGCGACGGGGCGGCGGATCTAGCCGCCCCGCTTCTTCCCCTGCCGGCCCGCCGCCGGGCGACACCACCGCCACGCGACGCCCCCGCCCGCCACCCTATTCCCCCCGCCTCCCCGCCGCGCGACGCCCCCGACCCTCGTCCCCCGTCCCCCGCCCGCCACCCCGCCGCGCCACTCGCCGCCACCCTGCCCCGCCCCCCTCGGCCCCCGCCCGGCACCCCGCCGCGCCCCACCCGCCACCCCGTCCCCCCCGCCTCCCCGCCGCGGGACGCCCCCGACCCTCGTCCCCCGTCCCCCGCCCGCCACCCCGCCGCGCCACTCGCCGCCACCCTACCCCGCCCCCCTCGGCCCCCGCCCGGCACCCCGCCGCGCCCCCCTCGACCCCCGCCCGCCACCCCACCGCGCCCCCCTCGGCCCCCGCCCGCCACCCCGCCGCCTCGCCGCGCCCCCTCGGCCTCCGCCCGCCACCCCGCCGCCCCGCGCCCCCGTCCCCTGTCGCCGGTGCCCCCCCGGCCGTCGCCGTGGCCGGGCAGACTTCCCGCCCCCTCCGCCGTCGCTGCCGCCCCCCCCCCCCCCTTTTTTTAGATCTTGGCCGTTGGATGCTAATCCAACGGCCAAGATTATACTGCAGCACAGCCAAGATGGCTGTGCTGCAGTACGAGATACTTTTATCCATATATATATATATATATAGGGCAAGGATGGTTGTGCTGCAGTGTTTCAGCCGTTGGATCAAATCCAACGGCTGAAAAATGCCCCAACTTAAAAAAAAAAAAAGTTGCTTGTGCCGTCGCAGCCGCCGCTGCCGCCGGCCGACGCGTCGCCACCCCCCCTGCCTAGCCCGTTGCCGCCCCGTCGGGGGCGGCGACGTAGCCACCGGGCGACAGGGCGGCGGATCTAGCCGCCCCGCCTCTTCCCCTGCCAGCCCGCCACCCTGCCGCCGGGCGACACCACCGCCACCCCATCCCCCGCCCGCCACCCTGCCGCGCGACGCCCCCACCCCCCCCGGTCCCTCGCCCGCCACCCTGCCGCGCGACGCCCCCCCCCCCCCCCGGTCCCTCGCCCGCCACCCCGTTCCCCGCCCTCCACCCCGCCGCACGACGCCCCCCAGTCCCCCGTCCCCCGCCTGCCACCTGCCATGCCCCCCTCGGCCCCCGCCGCCACCCAGCCGCGCCCCCCTCGGCCCCCGCCGCCACCCCGCCGTGCCCCCCTCGGCCTCCACCCGCCACCCCGCCGCACCGCGCCCCACCCCCTGTCGCTGCCGCCCCCGGCCGTCGCCGTGGCTGGGCACCCTTCCCGCCCCCTCCGCCATCG
>JAURVB010006102.1:0-32885 GCA_033002965.1 Piper betle | reverse complement strand
TAATATTTCATTTTTATCCTTAAAATTAAATCTCATTTGCCCTATCCATATTTATGTCAAAATGAATATACTGTCCATATTTGTGTCCAAATGAATGTGATTCTAGTATTGACCAAGTGTAAAAGGCTGTCCATATTTTGTCCAATTAGTCAAAATTGTTGTCCATTTAATTTTATATGGTCTAAAAGAATAAAACAATAGTTGTCTTGACTATTTTACAGGCTGAGCTGCTTAATCGATCTCAATTCTTCTTCGACAATTAAAATTTTCTCAACAACAAAAAAATGTGGTCTGCGATTCCTTATAATTCCTTATTAACCATCGTTATACTTATTCTAACATAGTATTAGTAGTTTTGGTTAATGTTTTTTACTTTAAATATAAGTAATTAGTAGTTATCTATGTAATATATTTAATCTTATTTTAAATTATCATAAAATCTTATCTCTTTGAGATTTCTTCAAAATCTCTCTGACAACTCTCCCTCAGACCTTCCAAGATGAAACCGATATACGAGAATATGGACCTTGCTTGGGAGGTTAACTAAGATCTTGCAGACATTGCATGCTAGTGTAGTCTAAGCCACAAATATACAAAATTTAGTCCAAGAAATTTACATTTTCAAATATTTATACAAGATATGTACAAAGATAGGTAAGGAAAGTGATCAAACGCCTTTATGTTTTTTTATAACCCAATAAGCAGTCTGTTCAACATTGAAAGCTTGTGCTATATTTATGGGCAACACATATAGTACTACTTAGAGTAGCGTTCTAAGATGAGTGGAAATAAACTAAATAATCTTAATATAACCAACTAATTTACCCAAAATAATATCAGACATTGGTACTTAAAACTGAATTGTTCTGCTTATGGAACTAGGACTATGACACGACTGAGATTTTCTGTGTGCTGAGTTTTAACTTCTAAGCCATTCCTTTCAATACTATAGTATTCAGATTATTGAGGTTTCATTATTTTGACAGAGCTGAAGAGCTGGAGACTGCCCTAATGGAAATGGTCAAGCAGGACAATAGACGGCTTCTAAGTGCAAGGGTATTCCCCATATGTTATTGAATATCATGCTTTTTTCAGTTTTTCTGCACTTAAGATTTTAGGATTAATAGTTGTTTTACATTCATTGGCTTCCAAGCTAAATTCTAAGAAGAAAACAAATGAATTAGTGTGGTTGAGATTGTCCGTGCTTGTACTCTCAGCTCTGTCTGGAGATGAATAAATTAACTTTTAAAACCTAGTGGAAATTATTGTTCCCTTAAGTCAACATTTACCTTTAAAACTTTGGAGTACATGTTTATGGCAGTTACCAATGCATTGCTCTAGTAATAAAAGGTCTTTGTTATCTGTTGCCCATTGCTTTGGTTAAGTGTTTTCATTGTTAGGTTGAGCAATTAGAGCAGGAAGTGGCCGATCTACGCCAAGCCCTCTTTGATAAACAGGAACAAGAATCTGCGATGCTCCAGGTCTGTATCTGTGTGCTTGGATGTTTACATCTAGAGGAATTCTCTTTTTATCGGGCGAAATTAGTGACTGGGATGAGTAATGTGATTATAGGTTCTGATGAGAGTGGAACAGGAGCAAAAAGTGACTGAGGATGCACGTATATTTGCTGAACAGGATGCTGCAGCTCAAAAATATGCTGCTCATGTACTTCAGGTAATTCTTTTACATTGTTCTATTAATATTTCAGACTTGTTAAGAGCACCAGTGTAATTATATCTGTTGGAAGGTCTTGAAGTCTATGAAAGAGATTGGTTTAAGAGGAATGTGTTTGTTTACTAGAAAATAGAAATATATCATATTTTTGGGTGTTTTTATTTAGAAGCAGGCTGACAATTTTTTTCTTAAAAGTTACAAGATTTTGAAAGAACAAACTTATTGACCAGGGATAACTAATGTGTGCTACAATCTTGTGCACTTAGCATTGTTTTGGCACACTAGTACATCCTTTTTTGTTAATGATCTCATATTTGCATCATATTTTTGACTTGCAAGTTCATAATGAAGTTATCAATTATTGTTAATGCTTAAGAGCAGCTTATGTTGAGTTTCACACAGGAAAATTACGAAGAGGCCACGACCTTTCTTGCTCAGATGGAGAAAAGGGCTGTCATGGCAGAGACAATGTTGGAGGCTACACTGCAGTATCAAAATAATCAAGGGAAGGCTCAGCAAGGAATCATGCCATCTCCTAGGTAATTTTCTGAGCCTAATGGTTGTCACATAATGTAATGACCCAATCTAAGTGTCAAGTGATGGGCCAAAATCATCTTTTAAAAATGGTTAACTAAAGTTGAAGATATATAGACCATTCTCACTAATAAATTGGATCTTATCCCAATAGGTGTTGGATTTAGGGCTAATTTGATGATATTATAATCTACCTACCTTAGGAAAGTCCTTGGAATTCCTATCCTCAGCCTGTGGCTAGCGGTCTAGCCCACGTCCAATTCATCCACCATCCAATGTGGTCATGGATCAGCTTTGATATTATCTTTTCAACCACCATCCATCTAGCATCCACCATCCACCAACCACAACCCGGTCTAAAGTACAAATTGATAGGCCAAAGTTATCTTTTCAAAATAGTTAACCCCAGTTGAAGATCTATATATCATCCCCACTAATAAACCGGATCTTACACCGGTGAGTATTAGATATAGTATTAATTTGAGGATATCACACATAAGGAGCCTCAAGTTGGCAATGCTTTACTTTTTTTTTTAGTCAATCCATTCATGTGTATTTAATATTCATCTAATTGCATGTTTTGAAGAAGAGCTATAATGCTGTCAAGGATGCTGCATGAAGTTTTTGCATATTATCTATGTGCATTGTGCAATTACCGGTTTGTTGAAAGTTAATCAGTATCTTAATGCAGGATTGGTAATCGAGAGCAAATGGTAAAAGAAACTTCCCAAGACCAGTCTAACAGGAAAATTAGTTTGCTTTCGAGGCCATTTGCACTTGGCTGGCGAGATAGAAATAAGGTGAGTGAGATACCACCCTCCTTGTATATAGAGCTAATAATGTGAAGCAACTGAAAATAGAATAAATACAGGTGCCAACTACATGTATGGGATAATAGTCTTGGAGTGCTAATTTGCATGCTGCAAGACCCAAATGGTGTATGATATATTGGCACCCGTTAAAGGTGCTTGCTGTAAGACCCAAATGATGTATGATATAATGGCACCCGTTAAAGGTGCTTGCTCTAAGACCCAAACAATATATGACATATCAGCACCCATTGAATACGCTTAACGACACTTCTGAAATATTAGTAGCTAATGGGCTTTATTGTCCAATCATAGCTTTATGCTGATTGGGTCCTTCAGCAAATAAAGATTGTAAGACCTTCTACCTGATTATTTTCCATTATTTTGGCCAAGCTTTGGAAACTAAAAGAGGCCATCACTTTACTTTGCTGTCGCATAAAGTTTTAGATTTTAATGTCTTTCAGGAAACTAGCGTTTCAATTTCAGTTTTTCCTCGCACATGTGAGGGGTTCACTTTATCTTTTTGCTGAAATATTTCGTGCTTGTTTTCAGCTCTATGGAAGTCTGAAATCATGTGAGTTCTGTTTAAACTCGTGATGGAATAGCTTGAGTACATAACCTTGATACGGTGTTTACTTGGTGTCTGAACAAAAACTTCTGGGATAATTATGTTCTAACTGCTCTTCTTTTTATTATGCTTTTTCAGTTGGTCGATTAAAGATTGAAAACCATTCTATCTCCATCTGTGCGGCCTTATTCATCTTTTATAATATTGCTGTTGAATTTGATGCAGGGGAAGCCAAACAATTCTGAAGATGGACGTAGCCCCCAAGTCGCAGAAAAGGAGTTAAATGGGCATCAGAAATCTGAGAAGACAGAAAGGAACGAAGATTAAGGATTAGTAGAAAAAAGAAAAAGGAAAAAATATGATCTTAACACGATTAGGAGTCATATCCATTTCCTCAAGGGAAGCGTAGTGTCTCCCTGCATCGCTCACCATGAGAACCAAGATGATGAAAATCCATTTCGTGGAGGGAACTTTTTGGGGGTAGTTTGAATCCCCTTTTTATATGACATAGATTTAGGCTATAGCAACTCGAGTAGATGTCAGTCACGTATTGTCCATAGCTTTATATTACATTGAGCTGTGTAAAAGAAAGAAACAATTTGTTCAATCATTAGTTCATTTGTTTTGTAGAGTAAAAGAAGAGTCACTGGACATGTGATGATATTTGTTTAGCTAAGAAAATCATTGGTTATTTGTAATTATTTGAATTCAAAGTTTTGTTAGATGTAAAAAAATTAGTAAGTTTACAAATATCATCTTGTACACGGTTATATATATCATTTACAGGATTTAATTCATGGATTGAACTTGCTTGTAGGATGCGAGTCCGATTCTGATGCTGCAGTGTTAAAGCATCCAGAGACTCATCTCATGGTTGTGTTTTCCCTCGTAGGTGGTGACGAAGGCTCTGTGGTCGTCTGATGCCCTCTCAACATGCTTCCTCGCATTACACCTCACATTTGTGCATCTGTAGTAGCTCCTGCAGAGCAAGAACCCCCATGAATATCAAAGCTTCCAGATTCGGATAAGTTTTCGCAGGTATAAAATGACCACTAACCTAGGATATGGGTTACCCTTGACAACCTTTTGTCCATATTTTCTCCACCGAAAGCCGTCTTCCAGGATCTCTGCGTCTGTGGAACTCTGCACTACAATTCGAGGCTCTTGCAAACTTGGTAATGAACTACCAGCTTCTTCACCCCTCTTCTTCGCGCTTTCTGAGGTTCAAATATATAATAGTGATAGATCAACGGAGAACAAATCATGTATAGCACGTATTCAAAATCTTATCAACGAGAAAATTTTTAAAATAAAAATGCAATATGCAGACTTATTCATCAAATTGCGTAAAATTAGAGCATGAAGAACTAAAAACTGCGCTAGCAATATATCCATACCTCTTATATGTTATAATTTGATCATCCAAACCATCCACCTCTCCGACTATTTCTTCACAGTCGATCCTGAGGCCATAAAAATCATCCAGAGTTCCATCACCCGCATCAAACCCAACATCCTCAATCGGATCCGGCATGAGCGGCATTTTCCCCGAGGAGTACTTCTTAAAGGCAGGGTCGTCAAACTCGTTGTTAACATCAAATCGGAGATCAAGTGATGCTTCCCTCATGTTTGTCGCAACAGGTTGATTAATATTTCCGCTGTCTTTGTCTGTTTCATCACTTTGCAACTGCTTCTTATAAGGTGGTGGAGGCTTTGTATGGTTGTGTTCTCCTTTGTACACAATCTCTGCTATCTGACCATCAGACGATCTCTCAACTTTCTTCTTCACAAGGCAGTTAGGATGCGTGCATTTGTAATAACTGCGAGGAAACTCGCTACCCTTTACTTGCTTTTGCCCATATTTTCTCCAATTATATCCATCATATGACGATCGATCTACACATGATGAACTAGGTGAAGGTGCAGTTTTCTGTTTCGTTTCCGCATTAATGCGTGGCCTTGTTCTTGAAGATTCAACATTTCTTGGTTCAGTTTCTATTCGGCGAGATTTTTTTCGATGAGGATTGTTTGCTCGGCTATGCTGTTTCACTTCTAATTGAGCTTGAACTTTTGGTGAAATATCAGGCAGAGGAAGTTGGTGGATGTTATTCATGCATCGCTCCTATGAGAAACAATTTAAATTTGCAAAGAAATTTATTTATGGATTGTGTTATGGATGTTAAACTTCCTGCCCATTATGAGATTCTTACCAAATTTGCTAGTTGAGTAGAGGCTGTTTTTGATATTAGCTTTGCAGACGGTTTGTATATGAAAGTAGGATTAGTGGACTGATCTTCTCTTGAAACTGTATCAGATTCTTTTGAAACAGCATGTTCTGATTCTTCATGACCAATCTCATATGAGATTAGCTACAAATAATTAAACAGGAACGAGAGCATTAATTACAACCCATATTGACCGTGAAACTAAAGAATGAACAAGAGATGATGTAACTTTACCCCTGGATTTGTTTGAGGACATGAGGGTTTGAGTCTTGTGGTCTTGGATTTGATAGGAACAATAATCTCTGAAACAGTAGCAGTAGTAGTATTAGTAAGAGCAGGAGATGGAGAAGATTGATCAGCACCAACAAGCAGCTCTGACAAAGGTCTGGAGCTAGAGCAAGAGGGCCTTGATGCCACAGGTTTAGCCACAACAATCCTCTCTGCAGGTTCGCTGACCTCCATATTTTACCAGCAAATAAAGACTGCAACATAAAGAAAAGATATACTCATTGCACTCCTTTTTACTTCCGAAGATAATGAGACACTGATTTCATCAGTTCTACCTATTGTTATTATCTCATTGATCTGATGACAAATAAAGAGACAGAATTGACACCTACAAGTTAAAATGAAAGATCAAGGAAAAAGAAAACTCACCTTGAAACTACATCGAAACTGTCCTACTCATCTTTAAAATTATTAGTAAAAATCTTCAGTTCTTACACCCAAAATAAAATAGATATTTAGGCCTTAGAAATCTCGGAACAAAGTAAATTAGGAAGAAGGATAAGTATCATGAGTGCACATACTGAATCTAAAAGCGGATGATACTTACTATAGCTTTGATGAGAGATACTGGGTACTTCAGAGAATTAACTCATGCGAGAAAATGAGGAGAAGAAGAATGAGAAGGACCCAAGTTAAAGTGGTGATGATGGAGTTGAAGTTGATGGTAAAAAGAGGATAAGGGAGGTGGAGGGGAAGGTAGAAGTGAGGAAAGGGAAGTAGGTGGTGAGAGGGCGTGGGGTCAAAGCAGATCAGAACTGTATGGGAACGTGGGCATGGGGGATTGACCATTTTTTGCATGTCAACCGCCAAACAACGCTTTGAACGGTGGTTTGGCATGCCAACCGTCACTACGGCCGAGGACAGCTTCATTATTTATATTTTAGAGTTTTTTATCATAAAAATGTGAAAAGTTTTTTATATTAAAAAATGGTGGAAAAATTATACTTGATTTAAAAAAAGGGAGGAAATATAAATTATTTAAAATACCCTCATTTAAAAATTAAAATAACTTAACTTTATACTTTTTTAAAAAAATTAGGGTGGCCGAGGCAGCGAGCCCTTGCCTACCATCAACCTGGGCACCACTTCAAAATTAAAACTATATAATTCTTTTTCAAACAAGGCGGTTGACAATTACCCGACCCGATTTTGGACCAGTTGAGGATCAGGTCAAAGGTGGCATCCTTACTTCAATAAAATTTTTAAATGGAATGGCTAGCCAGCTACCCTAGTCTTTGGGCGGTCGAGGATAGCCAACACTAACTGCCCTAGGCGAAGGGTGGCCAGATGGCCCAAATCTGGCCAACCCCGACCTAAAAATCTGGCTGCCCAAGGGTGCTTGGAAATTTAGTTAATTAAGGATAGTCAACTAGCTGTTTAGGCCCAAATCTAGTTGCCTAAGGGTGGTCAATTAGCCGGCAACCCTATAATTTTTTTGTTTTTAAGTTATTTTTAATTTTATTTTATTATAAGAAAAATTTCTATTTTTAATAATTAGTTCTGATTTTTCCACAACCTAGCAATATAAAAAATTCAGGTAAAAAATTTTATATTTTAACACCCTTAAGAAAAATGAAGTTCAAATATTTAATTATTTAATGTGTAAATATCTAAGCAAATAAAACAAGAAACTGTTCAGGGATCAGGATATATAGAATTATAATTGGAAAAAGATTGTCTTTGGCATTCACATACAAAATTTCTGAAGTCTTTTATACTGAAAAAAGAGAGGGAAAAGTTGTTTGGTATGCTTGAGAAGTATATGCGACATTATTGGTTGAGATAATGGGCCTAAGGCTAAGCCATGACCCTGCTGGGTCCCAACTGATTCACTTCCCCTTATAAACCAATAACAAGGATTATTGGACCCTAAATAATAATAATAATAATAATAATAATAATAATAATAATATTATTATTATTATTATTATTATTTTATAAAGCCCCTCAAAACCTTTTAAGGAGTCCATCCATAGTCATTGCCACTCACGTGGTACTAACAGATCACCTGCATATCTGCTTTCCCATTTACGTGGATATTATCCAAGTCGTCCACTTCCGTATACTCAACTTGTAAGGTAGTCAAACACACATGCACATACTTTGCAGTCAGACTATCCATTTGAAACTTATTTATATTATACATTAATGATATATAAAATTAATTTTTTAAAATGTCATTAATTATTTTTAAGATAAAACTAATCAATATATATTTAACTTTAATAAAAATATCAAATTTTAGAAGATAATAGCTATGTTAAAAATAAGTTATGATCTTAGCTGAGTAGGGATTAATAAATAAATGGAATTCAGTATTTTTTATATTTATTAATTCAGATAAAATTATGTTCTAAGTTTTCTTAATTATAAATAGAAACAAATAAACATATCAAAATCTTAAATTATGTAAAAATCCTAAATTAAGTATGTAATATTAAGTAATAAATTTTAATTCGAGTAACATAATTACAAATATGTTAAAATTTACTAATTTTTTTAAAAAATTATAATTTGGGTAGAATTATAATCCACCATTTTCCTTAATGATAATAAAATTTTAAATTAAATAAATATTAATGGGCCTATAAATTTTGTATACAGTCTGAATTAACCACAACACAAAATAGGATAAAACACAATGTGAACAAAAAAAATGTTTTAATAAAAATGCTAGAGATTTGGTATAGCAAGTGCTACTAGTGGGTGTAAGTTTCCTTAATTAAAAGAGATTAAGTAAATTAATACAATTATTTTTTAAATACCACTAATGAATGTGATTTACACAAATTAAAAAGGTACTCCAGGGAGTTTTCTGTAGCAAATCCCTAAGCTAATAAAAAGGGCTTGATATCCCGTACATTGATCCAAACCTCTTCCTATGCATATATCCCCTCTTCAGCTACATCTTTGTATCCTTGTATGTCTCAAACAACCATAAATAATTAATTGTATAAATAATGAATGGTGCCCATCAACAATTTTTCATCATTTATATCCGTTGAAATTTTATATCATACCACGTAAGGCTGTTAATTGAGCGAGCTAGCTCGTGAGCATTTGGCGTTAGGCTTGACTCAACTCGAAACTCGATATTTAAATGCTCGAGTTCAAACTCGACTCAAACTCAAATCATTCCGGTCGAGTTTGAGTCAGACAGTGTTTGGCTCGACTCGACTCAACTCGGTTATAACTCAAACTCAATTCGAAATCGATTCGTAGCTTAACTCGAACTCAACTCGGTAAAATAATATAATAATATAATATATATATATATATATATATAATAAGTTTAATTGTAACTATTTATATTTATTTATATACAACATAATAACAACGAAGTGAGATAGCTTAAACGAAAGCTATTCTAGTTGAAGACCAAGAGGTTTGTGGTTCAATCCACATTGACTCTACTTTATTGAGTTATTTTGACTTTTACATTCGAACTCGAACAATATAAAAAATATCCAAGTAGAGCTTAGAGTAAATATGTTTAAAACTTATTCGATCTAGAGCCGAATTTAAACAAACTTCAAATTATTCGAGCCAAATTTGTACGTAAGTTAAGTTCAACTCATTCGCTCGTTTAGGAGCCGTAATACTACTAAATCCTACCTAATATACTGGGTTCTATTTCAAGGTAAAGTTGAGGCCTTCATAATCATTTTAATATGCACCTAGTATTTTAAACTGAATCTTTAACAAAATCTAGTTTTTTAGTAACACCATATTTTAAATGGTATTTAATTGAATATTGATGACAAAATATACTTTAATTTTAAAAATATTTTATTTATAATTTTAAATTTTAGTTGAACCGGCCTGACTTTGAACCAAATATATATCTTGTACGGGTTAATTATAAATCTGGTACAACAATAAATACAATTTTTAAAATTATGAATTATACAATGAATTACTTACACTGTTTTAGGTTTACAAGGACTTAAAAATAGACATGAAGGGGTATAAATAAGAATATGACACGCGGGTGGATATTAACAAATCAAAGAAGTTGAGTAGAAGAGTTGGCATAAGAACCCCACATGAATGGGTCAGATCTGTAGATGCTACATTTTTACTAAGACTCATGACACGATGATGCATTATACAATGAATATGACTCGTCCCAAATGACCAGAAACACGCAAACGCAATGACCTCAAAACACAGAGAATACCTGTTCACATTGGGGAAGAAAGAATATTAGGAGCACATTGATTAGATGCAGGTAAACAGGCGCTATCCGACCTCATCAGAGTCTAGGGTTTGCTGCGCTCCAATACATGGATGGATAACAGCCCGCCTTCATTCTTCATAAATTACACACACAACAATAGGAACTTGGGGGCAGGTCTTTCAAGTTTCCCTACAAGGAACTATTAATACATTGCGATAACAACACAACTAAATTTTCTAGCATCACAGAAGCCGCTGAAAACTAGAATATGCCTTGAACAGTAAAAGGATACAGGTTAAAACGTTAGCTATCTGCGTCCTGACTTTTTGGTCCTTGTGTTGTTTGTCTCACAAATTGCCCTCGCACACGAGGACGCTGCTCGGCCAACTTCTTTCTAGTTTGGTACCTTACCTGCCGAGGATGTATACAAATATCTCAGCAAACAAGAAAAGAAAGAAAAAGAGGTAAGCTTAAAATTGTATTTCAGTGAAGTATAACAGAAGGAGATGATGGTTATTGCTGCTATAAAATGTCCATTGTCTAATCCACAATAATCACTTGAGATATGTACTGTTAACTTGTATAAAATCATGACCATGTAAATAGAAACCTCAGTTCCAAAAGGAATATCTCACGAGTTAGAATATGATATGAACATGTAAGATGAGGATCTTTTGCATTGACAATGCAATCTGCATGATTCAATTATTTCTCCTGACTTTAGCTGACCATCACTTGTGAAAAATCGAACACAACTCTCAACCTACCTATAGCTTCAAATTGTATGCCAAAGATAGTTGCATTTCAATCCGAAGTAAAAAAGGAGAAGTTAACTCAGTTTTTTCTTTTTAAAAATAAGTTTGAACTGATTGAAGTGTGCCTGAAGAAGGTAGTTATAAAAATCATCATTAAAATTTATAAAAAAGTTGTATTATAATTCTATATTTGTGGATGAGTTAGTGATGCAGAGCATCCCAATGAGTTTCAACAATAGAGATGAAGATCTTTTCACAAAATATGATTATCCCCAATATGATATTGTCTATTCTAGGAGGAAGAAGAAGAACAAGGGGAAAGGGAAGGCGTAGAGTAGATCTTTGCCGAACTTTCATTGCTGGAATTATTTATTAGGAGCTGCTATTATATTAGTCATGTGTTTGCTTATTAGTCGTGTCTATTAGTCGTGTTGGTTTAGTCAGTTTTCTTGCTGTTTTATTATTATTGGTGTCTAGGTCTAGTCAGTTATTGTTTAGATCTGATTTGATATTATTTTGTGAGGGATACACTTGTCTATATTAGTCGTCATATTTTGGAAGTATTGCATAACATTACAGATGAATAAAAATCCAGACTTTCTTCTATTTTGCTATCGTCTTATGTACTTTCTTTCTATCTATGAGATAAATTTGATCTAAGCAAGGTTTATCTTTAAGGAATGAAAGCTGGGCCCAAGTTCTACAGTTCAGTCAAGTTGTTGCAAGTTTCTGTTCGGTGAATCTCTTATCAGATTAACTTGAATCAGTTAGATTCACGTTTGCATCCGTTTTTACTGAGTTGGTATGCAAAATAGCTTTTTAACCAGGATGCATGTTCAAGCAAATACCAAAACACTATATTTAAGAAATTGGTTGGTTGCAACTTAAGAATGCTTCCAGGTGCAGATCGACAACTCAGAACGTGAAAAACATGTAAAAACAGTGCAAATCTTTAAAAAGCAAAGTTAAGTTGAACTAAAAGGCAATTTATTGATGATAATAGAATAATGTGCCAAAATAGTTAATTTTTGTCTTATGACTAACTGGCCCTATTATTAATAATGCATATAATTGAGTAGAATGGTTATGTACAATCAGTAAATGGAGGTTAAAACAAAATGGAGAATGCAAAACAGGGAAAAGAACAAATTACCTTCTTTTCATAGCATCTTTCTTTCCTCTTCTGGCGAAATTTGGTTAAAGCCGCTTCTCTCTGAGCAGAACGATTTTGTTCAATTCTGCTTCCATGCACAGTTCCACTACCGCCATCAGCACCACTTTTTCCACCAGTTCCATTGTCACTCTCTACATTTGTAGCTCCATCCTTAGCAGCTGTACTACTTCCATTTTGTCCATTGCTTCCATGATTGCTGCCAGACACACTTCCATTAATGCTGTAGTTTCCATTATTTTCCACTGGTCCGCCTATGGCATTTGATGAACCACACTGAGGTGTCGCTACTGCCATGCTGTTTTGGTTCAAATTTTCATGTCCCAAAAATGGCGAGGAAGGCTGTGGCAGATTATGTACATGGTGGCGATGGTGGTGGTGGTGATAATGGTAATGGTGGTGTTGGACTTGGACTTGATGGTGGCTGCCTATTGCCTGTCCAACTGCAACCAGGGCAATATCACTGACCTTTTCTGGTGCAATTTGCTGAGAAGGACAAGAGTGCCAATCTCGTAATTGATGGAAGGCAGAGGATTTTTGCACACCACATGCAGGGTCAGACATGGGAGATAGTTTATCTTTAACAGATGTTGGCTTAGTGAAGTCCTTTGTGGTGGATTCCATATCATTGTTGTTGCTGCTGCAATTGGATCCCTGGTTGATTGGAGTTGCCTCAGAATTAGATGCCAAATTGTATGCGGACTCCTGTTTGATGGCTTCTGGGTTGTTAACGTCATTAATTGGTGGTGTGTAACAGCTTCCACCATATCCTGTGGCACCTTGTGTTGTAGAATTGGTGGTGATGTACCTGTAAAATTAGAACGACTAAAAACATCTGTTGAAGGAAGAAACATCGTATCAAATATATATATATATATATAATGTTGTTGACCTTGAGAAGGCTGATTGATCAGAAAGCCTTAGAACATTCCTCACATCCTTATGAGGATTTCCATCATCTTCAATGGATCTTAGCCTCTTTAAATTCTGATCAAGTGATGACAAATCTTTTGCATCAGAAACGTGTTTATCTCTAACATTAGAGATAATGGAAGGCCCAGTGAAGGTTTCAGATGGCCCTACTCCCAAATGAATCTCAGTATCACTACTGGCACCTATACCAATCTTATCATCCACTTGAATTCTATCTTCTGCACAATGGTTATCAGTATCATTACGTAGAACAATGCAACTCATAGTATCTTTGTCTCTCTTCAGGCCTTCCAAAAGCAATTTATTAGGCTTTAAACCAGATAGCTTTACGGGAGTGACTTCCCATGGACTAGTTTGATGTTGCAAATCTGAGTTTGGTGGTAACTTTATTTCGATCTCTCTTCTTCCCATCACAACAGGATCTGAGGGAAAATTCATAAACCAGAGAGAGGATCGGAAAGCGTGAAATTTAAAATTTAAAAAGATAATTTCTAAATCATACCAAGAAATTCTTTAGTCTCTGCAATATTCCTCTTAAATCCCACTACAACCCTATCATTGCCAGAGATTTCAGGCCTTGGATAAATTACTTGGGCGCAATTACTATCATGAGCTTCACCTGGCAGTTTCCATGGTGACATTGGTTGTGGAGACTCAACTTCGACAGCACGCTTTGTCCAGGAACTCTAAAGTAAGCAAAAAGAAAGAAAAAGTAAATAACTCAAATCACGAATGAAAACAACAGAACTTGTGGCCTAGAAGAACCAAAATAATCACAGAACCATGCCCATGTTGAATTAATTAATTTGTCAAATTGGACACACGACAACTTTAATTTTTTAATGTCATGCTTTCCAAGTTGCAACTTACAAATCAAATTATGACAAATCCAACAAGCTTGTCTTTACACCATGACATAAGCAGAACGCATCTGCTAAGTTGAATGCTCCATCTAATTTGGTAATTTTGATAAAAGTTTTGTTCATGTCACATCATAGACTTAACATCGACAAGAGTAATTTCATATATATTTAGTCATGATGATAAAGAGAAATCTTCTCGAATAAAAGCTCAAAAAGATGCTAATTTGCAAGAATAACCAAATCAGTAATCCGTACAGGGTTTTTGTATTTCAGCTAACTCAGATAATATAATGACTCATATATCATTTAATATGTAATCTTATCTGTGACTTTGAGTATGGACCAGGTCATTCCGTTCTTAATTGAAAATACAAGGCAGGATGTTCAATATTCAATCAAGGCCAAATTAGTCAATCAGAAGTTACCTGGAAGTGGAAATGGAGTCACATAGGCATAGAAATTTAGATGCTAGAAAACCCTTAATTCTATCAAAGCCTGAACAAGAAATAAGACATACTTGAGTGCCACTTCCATTATCACTTCCATCCCTCAGATTTAGACCAACACTTGCATTGTCATTTTCATCATTGCTGCTAGTATTATTGTCAGATTCACCAACGCTCTTTGACTTTGGTACAACACTTTCACTAGCACTGCCACTAGACTGCAAAAAGTGGAACCAAATAATTCATAAATATAAAATTACAAAGATAAGAACAGGAAAGAATGGTCGATGATGTTAAATATTGATTTTTCCCTGGGTGTTTAACCAAATCAAAGGACATGATAGGGAATGGGATGGAAAAAGGACAATCTCAGTAGAAGAGAATGGAATGAAGGGATGGACAGGAAAAGATGCAACATTGAAACCCACCAAAAAAATAAAAAATAAAAAATAAAAACAATGATCAACTCTAAAAGTCTAGGTCTGTGATAATCGCATTTAGAATTGAGAGACGTAATAAGATAAGGAAAATACTAATAGTTTTGGGGAAACCAAGTTGAAGTATGAAAATAGTACTAATATAATTCGAAAATAAAAAAATTATTATATCCTTAAAATATCTTCCAAATTTGCACAGGACTTGTCTTGCATCAAGAAACAACCTCAATTATTATCTGTGCAACTGGATCATGTATTCCACTCAATAAAATTATAGCACAAATAAGGTATGCAAGATCCACATTGCCAATCTAAAAAGAGCATTAGTATGCAAATATTAAAATCCAGAGTAACAACTTTGATTGAGAAACAGGATGTAAACAAAATGTAATTTGACTCACACAATGACATCTCCTCCAGACATGCTGCCACAGATTTTTAGCTCATTCTTCCGAATAGGCTTAAATAAGAAATCAGCTGCACCCTTTGATAAACATTGAAATACAAGGTTCATAGAATCAACAGATGACATCACTGCGAGCAAAACCCGTTAGATGTAGAAACTACAGCAAATTTCAAAATAAGCATAAAAAATGAATAGGAAGAATGAAACTTCTAGCATCTAAAGAAAAGCACTTACAAATAACTGGGATGTTTTTGCGAGTTTTGTGACTCATAATTTTGCATAGAAGGCCAATTCCAGATAGAAAAGGCATCGCGGCCTCCGTCAAAACAAGGTCAATACGAACTGTCAAATCTTCAAGAATTTTCCATGCTTGTACACCATTTGTAGCATTAGAAACTACCAAAAATAATAAATCAATGAGGAAGTAGAGGGTAGGATGTATAGAGAAAAAAATCGTGCAAAACAAAGAATATATGTAAGGGAACATAAAGCATTGTATCATTATTTGTGGAAAATGTTGCTGCATTCAACTTCTATCTTTGTTTTCAACATATTTCTTACCCACATATTAAACAGAAACAATTAGGTCATACCAATGTTAGTCAGAAATACTTGGGGGACTATTTGTCCTTGATTAAGTATATAGCTAGTGATCCATATTTTCAATAACCGTGAAGGTTTGGTTTGCAACATTCCATATCAATTTTAGAGTCTATTAGCAATTAACATTTTTTATAATTTCAGTATAATTTTGATCCCCACAGAAAAAATTTAAGAAACAGTGTATTATCAACAAGTTAAGGCTTAAGCAATTTAGATTTCTAAAATTAAATTTATAAGCAAAAGTTTTGATTTTTACTAGTAATATTGGGCTTGGAGATGGATATATATAACAAAGAGAGAATACAAAGAGAGACTATTTAAAAAATTGAACTTTAGACACCATTTTAATACAACCTAATTCCATATTTATGTGAATTTTGCTTCTGTGACTTCACTATAAAGAACATGAACAATGGTGGTAAAGGGAAATGGATAGATGATACCTATACCTTTGGGCTGTTGTCACATGCATCTTTCCTATTACATATCCAACAATAAATTTAACTCAAAAACGTCATTCCCTTGGCCATCTTCGCACATCACTAAAAAAATCAAAACAAAAAGGTATGTTTAAGCTCTCAATAAAAATTTGTCACTCCCTTTTGTAAGTTTGTTTCCTCATAAATTTTGACACAAACACACAAATACAACCTATCAATGTCTCTCCTTGCCTTAGTCACGGGCGTCGTTTACAACCTAATACATTAGTTTGCGGATGCCATTAGGTAGGTCCTTTGCATGATGAAACTAGTGGGTATTCTTAACATGTTTGGCGAGTCATATTTATTAAGTTATGTGCGGACTTCTCAATCTAGCATGACCATCAATTACAGTCAACTTATTTGCAGATCATCACATATTGTGCATGATGGGTATTGATTGATCAATATGATGTGACCTATTTCCTTTACAACACAACCCACAATACACGATGATCAGTTAAACATGCCAATGGAAAGGAAATAGGTTATGCTATATTAATGAACGAACACATCACTCACAAACATGAAGATCCACCAAATGTAAAAAATGGAAAGAAATAAGGTCACGCTACATTAATGAATCAACACATCACACATGACACATGATGCCCAACCAAAAATGCTAAGGACACCCCGTAGATATTATTATATAAAAGACCTATCTAATGATGCACTGCATTTAGCCTAACTTTTATTAATATTTTCTTTAAATAGAATGTCATGGAATCGTTTTCCATTGACTCAGTCATTATTAAAGTATTTACTGTTAGGGATTTTTAGCTTAAATAGCGAGAGATATCTACATAAATCTATACTAGTTGTACACTTGTGTCTATATATAGGGGAATGCTCTTGTGTAATGGGATATATTATGATGTTTGAAAGTTATGTTTTTCTCTTTTATCATTCTCTTTAAATTTGTTATTCCTCAATTAAACTGAATTAGTTTTGAACTATCAACAAAATCTGGGATTTCTTTGGACAATATTATTTTTGTAACTATTGTAAAGTGTACATGAATATATGAAACAATATATGGTGTCTCCCAAGTTGAGAACACCAATCTTTGTTCTCCAATTATATATGCTTTGTTTCTGTCTTAGAACAGTCCTATATTATATTATGTCCTCCATGTCATGAAATTCTACAAAATGCATGTCTATAATGCTTCACAGACAACTTTCATGGGTAAGGAAAGAAGATGATTGAGAGTCTACGGTGCCTTATTCCTGAAAAATCCCAAAAGGAACGGAATAGAGCCTAACCACCATCATTATAATAGAGCCCAAAGTTGCATGCCCAAGGGTGTAAGAGTTATCAAATCTGTTTCTTTTTTTATAAAAACATTTTCATATTGGTTTATTTGGCTAGTCGAAAAGAAAACTCAAGAGCATAATAATGCAATGTATAATCAATTTTTTGTCCCAAGTTTGAAATGCACAAGGAAAGGCCATGAGCTAAACTGAAATGGCATATACACGTCAATTATTTTAGTTACTCACAAGTCTTAAATAAAATTCCAAATAGATGCAAAAAAGCATTCATCAAAGAATAAAAATTGTCAAAGCCTCAAACAAATTCTGTTTTCTTGAAAAAAAAACAATCTACAATGCAACAAACAATGACGATATGAGTACAGCAAATAAAAAATGTTTACACAAATAGTACTAGTCAATAAAACATCCCACTCACCTTCATAACCACAATTACGGAGTAGTGCACCAACCACCTGCCTAGTTGAGTCATCATTTTCTACCAAGAGAACTTTTAGTGACTGAAAAGGTAAGAACCTGTCCCACCTAACTACTTGTGATAGTGGTTCATTCTGGGAACCAATATGGTTCTCAGATGCTATAACACCATGAGCTTCAAACTTCACATTTTCGGCTTCGTCAATACTCTTTGATTCATATTCTTTTAGGAATCTCAGTTGTTCACTACCCAGCACACCATTTTCTTTAAATCCATTACGCGCATCATGCTTGTAGGATTGTAACTCTTTGATTCCTTTCTCTATAGCACCGTTAGGGACTCCTTCAACATCCCCCATCAACTAGATTCAAAGAGGTCAATAGTGAGATAACAAAGCCAAATATGGCAAATTCCCCACATCCCGTACTTCAACAAAATTTCGAGTGTGAAGGCCAGGCTAAAATTCAAACTTCAGAAGAGCATGCCAAGAAAATTGAAGACCTGATGGTCTTACGCTGGAAATGATTAATCTTTATCCCATGAGGCCCTAGAAGTCCACAACAACAACCTGCTTCACACATAACTTAAATCAGAAATGGAACTTTTCATGCACTAAATCAAGGGAAACAAACACTCATAGCACAAATTATAGACAACCAAAAAGGCCTTTCATGCAGGGATCTCAATTGGAAGATTAAAATTTTAATACAAGTGATATCTCTTCACATTGCTCAACAATATATGACAAACACCAACGCTCATCAATTTTCCCTCACATTAAAAGACAAACAGAACCAGGAATCCAAGTTCAAGATTATTCAGAGAAACTGTTACCACTCCCCCAAAAATCACTCCAACTTCATGATCTCGCCTTTCTCTCCACACCTGAATTTGGTATAATTCTTTCCAAACATCACCTGATCCCTAAAAAACGCATAATGAAATTTCATTGCTCCCAAAATTTTCACAAATTTCCGTCGTCTCATTCTACCATCAACCTCCAAAAACTCAAAAAATCAGTTCAAATCTCTCACACATTGAAAAAAAAAATGAAACCACGCCTTTCTTGTTACAAATACCAGAGCGCCCCTGTCAATACCCCGTCGATCTTCTACCACTTCCTCGCACACGCAGCACCACCGGACCTCCTCTCGGCCGTTCTGGAACGGGACGACAAATGGGAGAGCCTCCGACCTCCGGCTGCGGCGGTTGTGGCGGAGAAGACGCCGGAGAAGGTGGGAAGAGGGAAATGGGGTGGCGTGGGTCGGAGTTGGGTACGTTTGACGTAACAATAGGAGAGTGGGGTAACAAGATTTTTTGTTGCCACGTAGGATTTGACGTGGCCCATGTGAGGTGAGGAGAAGCCCGATCGGTGCCACGATGGAACCGAATCTTGCACACGTGGAGGAGATCAAAAGCAGCGCGCGGGTGCGCCTCCCTGTATCTCGAATATCCGTTTGGGTTGTCCACTTGTCGTCCGATTTGCTGTCTTGTACGGACCGAACGTACCATGTCGACACCCCCATGCCAAGAGAACAGATTATAAAATTTCTGTTTTTTTGAAAAAAAAATGTAATGAAATATTTAAAAATAGTACAGATTATGGGACCTAAGCTTGCTTCTTTTTTTGTGTTTTAGAAATTATTATGGTTATAACATGAAAAATTTTCCTTCATCTTGGAAATATACACAATCATAGATATCTTTTTAGGATTAATTTAATTTAGGACGGGTAAATCTTGATATTAGGTAAAACTAAGACAAGCCTCCTTTTTGTAGAAGCTTATTAATTCTGATTTTGTTGCCGCTACTTTTGTAGCACCTAAAAATTACGTACGTGATGCCTGCAAAAAAAACGTTACATCAATGTTATTGCTAATAGATTTACAAACTTGAAGTATAACGGGTGACGGATACATAGTGTACACTTGATATATATATATATATATATATATATATATATATATATATATAATTTATGTGTGCTATATCACCTATATAGAATATTTTTAATGGGCCCCACTGCCTAAAATCCATATGAATGAAAATATATAAACCTTACAAGTGGTAGATTAATTCATTTCTTGCACGCCACATTTCGTAAGGCTCTGATTGCATAAAAGAAATATAAATGAAATAAAAAATTTGAACAGTCAACTATACTAAAATTAATATATATGTATGTTTGCACGTATTTATCTGGCCACGTGTATTATTTCTGAAGAATTGGTCCATGCTATTCTAAAATTGCCATAGGAGATTACAAGAGAAAAGTCTCCGTCATTCAAAACTGAAGGAGAGAATTTGGGTAGAAAATCTTGACGGTTTATAATCCCACGTCCGTAATCTCGAAACAGAAGAAGCGTGGAAAACTCTATAAAAGACAAAGCCCGACGTATTGGGAAGGGGGGCTCGTACATTAAAAAGAAGAGAAATAGAAGAAAGAACAGGGGAAGAGCCCCTCGCCAGAGATTTATCTCTGGCGACCCCTAGCCAACCACACGGCCATCTTTTCTGTGAAGCATTTCACCCATTTGTAGTTGAAGCCTGTCAATGATCTGTTTTGAGCCACCAAGAAGAAGACGCCAGAACCTTGCTGCTTTGGAGTTTGCCGGATCAACAACCATCAGCCAAGCCGTCGACTCAAAGGGGTTCCTGAAGCGCTGCCGCTGTGCTGACTAGGAGTCCCACTATCAGGTTCCCGCCGCCGTTGTGAAGCTGATTGTTTTTCAGAGGAGGGTTGCTGCCGTCCGTCCAAGGAAGAAGCCGCTACCCTTTGCATTGCTGATTACCATGGAACGTAGCCTGTTGCCATAAAAGATTACTGCTTTGCTACCCCGCTTGTTGCCGAAGAGGAAGCCGCCCATCACTGCACTACCGCCGACCATCGGAGAAGACCACCGTCGCCAGAATTTTGCCACGAAGTAACCCATCTCAGCAGTCCGAAAACAGAGCAGTAACAGCAGCAAAAGCCAGATTTCACCACCGTTTTCCGACGAACGCCGGTAGTTACCGGCCCCAAAGTGGAGTGAAATGTGAAGACGGAGGAGTGGTCTCGAAACCCAAAGTGAGCTTCGCCGGTGTTCGCCATTGCAGTCGCCGGAGAAAAGCAAGGAAGAGACCCATCCGACCAGAGGAAAAAGCAGAAAACAGAGTGGAAAACAGTCGCGGAGAGCTGATTTTGCGGCCGTTTTTCGATCGGCGCCGGTCGTTTCCAGACCTTCTGTTGATATCAAGTGAAGATGGAGAAGTGATCTACAAGAACATGCCGAGAACCGCCGGAGTTCGTCACTGAGGTCGCCGGAAAAAAATTGAGAAGTGACCGATCGGAGCAGCGTAGCACAAAAGTGCAGAAAAGTGTCCAACTTTCCGGCATCCGATCGACCGACCGGAGCCGCCGATGACTGTCGGACCACCGCCAAGACCTTCACCATTCTGAGATCTACAGTTCTGGGTGAACTCCGCCACCATCAGACGCCAGAAAAGCCGCCGCCAGAGCCCCAAAAGCGCCGCCGCGTCACGCCGTAGCCGGGTCTGTCGTGCCCGTTTACCTCTGACCGAGTCCGCTTTCCTGCCAGGTCCGTGATCAGATCCATCTGCCCCACGAATTGCTAGACCCGCGAACAGACCCGGAACCGTGATCGTGTCCGAGACCCGCCCTGTGACCCGGATTCGAGTTGGCGCACCGTATACTAGAAGCAGACTGGCGTACGCATAAAGGAAACATAGCCTGCGCACGCCATCCGGTCCGGTCCAGTATTTATTTGGTTTAAACCAACTCGGAACGGCCCAGTTCAGTGTATTAGCGTTCCAAAATAATTTGAAGGCATTATAGATCTTGGATTGAGCCGAAACTTACTACCCCACCATTTATGGACGCTCTGGACACATTGGTGGGGTCATTTTATGGATTTAAAAAGCAGAAGGGGATAGATATTGGCATTGGAGTCAAAGATCTTAGGCGAATTGATTTACCGGTGGCAAAAATTCACTGTTTTGTGTAACTTGTAAAAATCAAAGGAGAAATAGTGGATTGTGAGTACTAATCTCACCGTGGACTCACTTAGGGATTCAATTTGAACCCTAAGGAACCACGTAAAAATTCCTTGTGTGTCATTTTACTGTTTCTATTTTCATCGCATTATCTCTTTGCGCGGCAAGGGCGCCTCGGTCCCACCGAACCTTTAAACCCGAATCACAGCCCAGAACCGATTCGAGGGGGCAGACGATCCCGTGCCCGAACAATGTAATATATTTTTAAAAAATTTAATACTTTTATAATGTATTTTGTGTTCAAATTAATTATAATTACTTTCGAGTAGCCTACCTACGTGCTCGTCAATGAATAAAAAAATTTACCCTTCAAGATAAAAAAGAGAAGATTTTTTTTTCTCGTGAGAGAGGGTATGCGTGGGCCATACAAAAAAATAAGAATTATTTTTGCTCTTAATTGAATATAACTTTATTTAATTTATATACTATATAAAATACATTAAATATAACTACTTATAATGAGGTGGATTAATTTAAAATTTTCATGGCATTCATATTACTTTCTTGCTAACTAAACAATCCCATTAGAATGTTGATAAGGTTGGCTGGCAGATTAGGTTGTGAGAACTTCCAATCTGGAAGCCAATTGGTGGTTAATAAGATTTTATATATATAAAAAAGAGGAATACCTTTGTTTAGTTCAACTTCAATAAAGGAGGCATTAGATGATGCAAGTGACCTACACTTTCACAATAGTAATAAATTAATAATCCATACTTCAAACCCAATTGTTGGAGTCCCTCATCATACGATGAATGTAAGAAGACATACAACTACATAAAGAATCGTAAAGATATGACGTTACTCTAAGAGGTATGAAGAATTCGAGTAGAATTGTGAAAGACGAAAAATATTTGGTGTTGAGTCTTTGTATTCAAGAAGTTGGTCATATTTCGTGTATAATGTTTTGTATTTATTATCTATAAATATGTAGTTGTACATCTATGATGAATAGACTACAATTGAACTAAGTATATCATTGTGTGCTTTACTGTGAGGTTTTGCAGTGAGGCTTTCCCACTCCTAGAATTAGGAATATCTCTAACGTCTAACTGGACTCCAACGTCTAACTGGAACACATTCCAATTAGGAATACCTCGAACCTTCTAACTGAAACACATTCCAATTAGGAATACCTAATTGGAACACAATCTAATTAGGAATACCATCAACCTAATCTAGAAATACCTTCCACTTCTAATTGGAATACACTCTAATTTAGAGAAGGGATCTTTTTTATAAGAGGGATCTCTCCTAGAGGAGGGAGAGCCTCTCCTCACAAAGTATGGTCTACCCAATGGTCTACCTAATTAGAATTAGTTGTATGGTCTACCCAATTAGAATTAGTTGTATGGTTTACCCAATCAGAATTAGTTGGTTGGAAGTAGTAGAGTATTTTTCTCTAATTAGAGGTTGAGTGTATTCTTAATTTAATAGGTTAAGTGTATTCTTAATTGGAGTATGTTCCAGTTGAGGGTATTCTTAATTGGAATGTGTTCCAGTTAGAGATTAGGTTGAGGGTATTCCTAATTGGAATGTGTTCCAATTAGAGATAGGTTGAGGGTATTCTTAATTAGAGTGTGTTTCAAGGTTCCAGTTAGAGATTAGATTGAGGGTATTTCTAATTAGAGTGTGTTCTAGTTAGAGATTAAGTTGAGGGTATTCTTAATTGGAGTGTGTTCCAGTAGGTTGAGGGTATTCTTAATTGGAGTGTGTTCCAGTTAGAAGTTGAGGGTATTCTTAATTGGAGTGTGTTCCAGTAGGTTGAGGGTATTCTTAATTGGAGTGTGTTCTAGTTAGAGGTTGAAGGTTGCTGATATAGTTGTTAGATGTCACCATTGGTGGTGCAGGGTCACCATTGGTGGTACATATGAGAGAAAAAGAGAAATTGTTCGTTGTGAGGAGAAGAAATGACTTTGAATTTTTTGACAAGACCAACAGTGGCTAATTTCTTTTTTCTCTACTTTTTATTTATGGTTTATAATTGAGAGTAGTTTTACTCATCTCATATATTTGGTTATAATTTTTCTTTTATTAGAAAGTTTCCATTTTAATTTTGTGTGTCATTTATCTATTATCATTTATTAGTTTGCCTTATCAAAACATATAAAAGAATTTTAGGATCTTGGCTAGGGGCCCAAAGGGCCCAAGAAATGATAAAAAAACCATAAAACAAATGAACAAGCTATAGAACAAATGAACACCAGAAGAATGTGCAGCCATCCAAATTTCCTTCAATCCCACGCACATTTATATCGATTTACATTATATAATCTAACCTGCACTCGCATATACACACTAATTTCGGAGTTCATAATTAGTCATTTCATTTAAGGGTGGTCCGTTGTAGCAGAGGACCTAAAATATTTCTTAAGAATCAAGTTTGCAAAAAATCACTGGAGAGTTGTAAAGCTTTATTATTGGAAGGGCCCGCATACTCACATGGGAAGCAGACGTAGACGCTTGCTTGTTGCTGGATCATGATAGTTATCCTCGTACGCTTCAAAGGGAAGGGGTTGAGGGCCGCAAGCAATTGTGGACAACCAGATTTGGCCCACCAAATGAATGTTTGGAGGTTGATATCCACGTTGCGGGCTGGGGGAAGGAACGCGGACAATGGATGGAGAGACATAAATATCTTCCCTCACCCCCAACGAGCAATTGGCACGTATGGAAGGACTCTTCTTTCAACTCTCTGGTGGCTGCTGTTCAACTTCGAAGGACCATCACCAATTGACCCTTCTTTAAATCCCGTCACATGGGAACTCGAGAGCCACCCATTCCCGATCTAATGCTTGCACCTTGGCGGCTTCTTCCCTACAAATATCGGCATCTCAACATCCCCGGGGTTGTGAGTACGGTCTTATTCCCGAGAAAAAAAGGTCTGAAGGCTCCTTTTGACGCACTAAGCTTGATAGCTTGATTTTCTCATTAGGTCCAACCAACTTACAGCTTGATCCATTAGTAACTCAACCAACTTACAGCTTGATCCATTAGTAACTCGCAAGTTCTAGTTCTATGTCTAGATGATCTGCTTCCCGAGTGTCCCATATAGGATTAACCGTTGATTCGTCGCAACTGGCCTTTTGTGCCAAGACACAAACCAACACCATAACCATATTTTTCATCTAGCTTGAATCAATAAAATAATATAAAAGACTGCTTATTGAGCTCAAAACCATAAATGACAAAAAAGAAAAAAAGCAATAAATTGATTACAAACAAACAGCTATTGTACACTACGCACTTAAATTAAGTTCTAAGTTACACTTAAACAAATCAGAACACCAAATCATGACATGAAGCAAAAGTAAAAACAATTTACCATGACAAATACACAAGTTCAATGATAACATAGTCCACCTAAAGGAGGACATGCCATTAGATTAGCAAGTGATCATCAACTAACGCCTACCAGAATCCCTTTACTCATCTTCGTACTAGATGATGCGATACAGACCATTCTAAACAAAATGATTTGCCATATCCCTCCGTAAACTCTTTTTGAATCAGAAGATATGAAACAATCCTTCAAATTATAAAACCAGCGGATGCTAGCTGTCACAACTAGTTGAACTGGCATCTCCACAAGCGCCATCTACAATCAACCAAATACAACTCTGCATGAAAATAAAGGAAGTATCAGTTTAGAAACATGGCCTTGGACATCTAATGACTTCGGCATAAAGATTAATGAGTATAGAAACTCTTCCTAGAAAAACATTATAAGTAGGGATTGTTAGTTCATTTTTCATATGTAACCACTCGCCTCATGCCATATAATAGTTATAGAATATTCAGAAATCTGTATTTGCCAAGCAAAAACCTCTCGTTGACAATTAGAAAACAACAAACTCATAAGGCAACAGCTACTCTAACAGGACATCAGAAACAGATTAATGGACACAGAACCTTCTCTAATAAAAAACAACAACTTTTACATTGGGAATTTCATGTTTGAATTACCATAAAATTCATGTTACATAATAAAATGAAGTCCTCTTGAACATATAGAGGACAACAGACGGTGAAGAGGCAACAACTACACCATTTTAACAGAACAATGATTGTCATGTATGGGAAGTTTCCATTATTAGCAATAAGTAGATTCATCATGTAACTGGAAAACTGTGTTTGTAACTAAGTGAAGAAAGAATGAAAGCAATAAAAAGAATGAAGCAGGTACCCTATAAACAAGTAGGTTAAACTACTATAATGATTTCACATGCAATTACACCAAGTAAGTATAATCAATGAATTTTGTAGGTCAAAATTACAAGCAAAATCAATGAATTTTGTAGGTCACCAATACAAGCTTTAATATAGGTAGATATCTAGCTTACAGCTATTTTCATTTTTTTAAATGACGAACCCAATAATCAAGACATTTTATAAAAAAAATTACTACATGCAACTACATCAGCACAACCTTAATCTTGATGGAAGAGGTTCAATGCAATTTTTTTTAAAAAGAAAAAGAGAGAAAAAGGGAAGCGTAGGATAGTATGGGAACGAGTGTATTACAGGAAAGTTGGGCTCCAAATGCAGCAAACATTTACCACTACCGGTGAGAGTTCACCTTGCTATCATCCTCAATATTGCCATCACCAGTATGCCTGTTCCAAAGGTAAAAACATTCTTATTAAAGTACCAAAACACTGAAATATGTCTTAAAGAACACCAGAACCCTTCAGCACATGGTTTGAGGTGTATGCAGATGGTGGTGACATAGAATAGGAAAATACAGGCAAATTTGAGACGGCAAAGGCATAACCAAATGTTACCTCCAGGATGAGGTCAAACTTCGAGCTTTTCTGTCCAACTGCATATTCTCCAAAGCATTTGAAGCACGAAGCACATCTTCGGAAAGCTCATCACTGTCATATCTCCAAAACTCATCTTTTCTGTATCCTGACATGGAGGTTCCTCGCCGTTCTGCATGAACCACAAACATGACATAAAAATCAAAAAAGAAGATATAAACAATGATGTAAAAATTGTCAAATTACCAGATGATTGAGAAGCAGGAATTGGCCTGTTGTGACAATCAGAAACAAAAATTGTGACAAACATAAACTTATAAAATAGTAAGAACTTCAATAAAAGAAATTTTGTAATGACCTTCCAAGTGGAGGTATGCCTCCAACAACAGATGACGATGAAGATGAGGGCCGACGAATGTTTCTGGTTTCAGTGACAGGAAAAGACTCTGCATCTGGTGAGACTGATCTTCTTCCAGTCCCCCTGGTTTGAGATAAATTCTGAAGATTGACAGCAGCAATTAACCATCAAATCCAGGCAATAATACCAAATTTCTTAGAGAAGTAATGCCCACACAGATGTTCTAACCCAACAAGAAATTAGCCATGATCTAAACCAATTTGAAATTAGAAAAATTTGAACTGGTGATGAGTACCCATACAAATTTGTAAACCACTGTAAAGATTTGTAAACCGATACCACACCTCAAGCTTCAAAAATCCTTCAAGAACATCTAAAAGAAGTGGACCACTGTCAGCATTTCTGTTTAAATCATATCCATTCTTGCTACTGAAATCTCTTAATTCAGCCTTCCAAAAGTCTTTTTGCTGATCCAGTTAAAAGTGTTTAACAGAAGCATGCATTAGTACAATCTACAACGAATAGTTGATTGAGCATACATAACATAGCTAAGTGTAACAACAAATCGCTAACTAACCAAATTGCACTCTGGTAGGTAGACCTTTAAAGTGTGACCTAGTTGGGCCCATTCCAAGTACTCACATATTAATGCTGTCAGTAACCTACCTGCATTTCGAGTGCAAACATTTGTTACAAAAACAATGTACATCAAATGTGTGTCTGTATTTGATATTTGAAAAAATCCAAGACAACAAATTGCACAAAGAAGAATGCATGCTACCCATTGGAACCAAAACATGGCCTGAAATTAGACGAGGACCTTACATTTGAACCATATTTGGCAGATGTTTAAAAATACCTTTTGGGGAAGCATGTAGCTGTTTAGCATGGTCATTACAGCTTCCCAGTAATGCTGGAGGAACACTATCGTCATTTTCAACTGCACGATCCTCTTCCTCAATAGCCTCAAATACACTCGCCCTCAGCTCTGCCTACAAATATGTGCAAAAACTATATAAACTTTCGCAAAAAGAACCGTCATAAATGAGACATAATATTTGTGGATAAACAATTTAGGAATACTGACAAAGTCAATAAATATATAAGCTACATAATACTAAAAAATATCATCAACTTAGTGACAAAAGAAGTTTAGGACAAAGGGCACAGAGTGAAACATGCTACATTGACGAGACCAAACCACTCACACAACTGCGCTCATGGTTCACGATACAAAGCCACTACGGTCACACAGCTTAATCCTAATTTTCCATGCAATAAATAAGCATACCAGTTCCCAAATTTCATGTAAACAAAAGTACAATTCACGGTGCAATACATAGTTCATTATTACATACAAATGATGCTGAAGAATCGGGAAACCATTATACCCACGCATCTTGGCCCTAAAACAGATTATAGTTTCAGGCATCCAGCGGACACCCTCGCTAACCAGTCATTTAAAAGTATTCCAGATAGTCATGCCCACAATAAAATAAGAGTGATTGGAAACAAACATTTCCGTGCTTCAACCTAGTCACTTAAAATCTTGAACACATGAGTACTAAGACAGCATCTAGACCGCCTTTTTTGGTGCATAAAATCACTGTCTAGCAATCCACCCAATGACAATGTCAGCAATCTAGACCGCTGATTTAGAACCGTCTCCGCACTCGAGTGAAATGACAATGTCAGCAATCCACCCAAGAGAATTAACTAAGAAAAGCTAGGAAAAACATTACCAGCAACAAACGAAAACCCTAAAAAAAACAGCAATCGTCATTCACCTTCCAACCACCTCCATTTCAACAATGCGGAGCTTAAATAAACACCGCCAACCAATGAGCACAAGAAATCAAACAAAAGTAGCCGAGTTAAGAGGAGAGGCGGCGGAGGGGAATTACTCGTATTTTGGCGAGGACGCCCTTCTTCTCGAGGGTGCGGGTTACCAGGGTTTTGAGGTCCATCATCTCCCTCGTGTAGTCGTCCATCTCCCCAACCCTGAGATAGCACCACGCCGAGGTTGGAGCGCAACAAATCGGCGAGATCTGCGAGCTCTCTCTGCAAAAAAGATGGGAGCTTGGATTTTTGATTTTGGATTTTGGGGAAGAAGAAGACGCCTGTCCGAGCAGGCGTGCGCTCACACTCGCGATTTTTGAAATTGTATATATTACGTCAATATGACGGGTGGAGGGTAAAACCGAAAAGCTATATAGATTAAATAGTTTTAAAAAATTAGCTGATAATTAAGGATATAATTAATATTTTTTCCTTTAAATTAAGATTTATTATATTTAGTACAATTATTTGAACTATAAATTTATATTAACAAGTTAGTGAGATTAATTTTTTAAATGTGAATCTTATTTATACAATTTTTATATGATTCATAATTCACCCACAAAACTTACTATAAGCTTGTTAATCAAGTTATACACTTCTTACCCATGTAAATTTAATTTATGAATTTATAAGCCTATAATATAAAGGATCAAAGAGATTCACGTCATATTTGTAACATAAACTCATTGACAAATATAATTTTATTTATATTATATTAATAATAAAATATTATTTATATTATTAATCTACTTTAACAATATAAATTAAATTTATAGTCTCAACAACCATCCTAATGTAAATTTATTCGTGGGGTTAAAAATTAATATGTATGTTGTACAAAATTTTTTCGAAAAAAATGAAAATTATTGAAACTTTTTCGAAAATTATATTTATATAAAAATTATAAAATATAAATTTAATATTTAAAATAGAATAAAATGTTTTAAATTTGAGCTGAGTTGAAATAAGATGCTAAAATTTTACAAATAGTTTAATAAATTATTAGTTTTAGCTCAAATAATATTTATTTTTGAACCATAGTTTTAATTTTTAAATATAATATTTGTAACTATAAGATTTTTATGTAGTACAGGTATATTTGGCCTAATTGAATCAAATCAGGTTGATTATATTATAAAATTATAAATAAAATAAATTATTAAATATTAAAAATATATTTTATTATTAATATCTTATTAATTACCAATAAAAATATTTAAATTTTTAACAAAAAATATTTAATTTTATTAAAATTTCATACTAAAAATTAGTGTACTGAATTTAAGGACAGGATGTGGTATATCAAATGCAATCTGATAATAATAGGCTGTTACATATTTAAAACTGCAATTTTACTATGGTGCGCTGCATAGTTTTGCAGCGCACCATGCATTGCATTGAGGAGAGCCGCTGGATCAAAATCCAGCGGCTCTTGTTTATTCTGCCCACCAGCCCCGTGATGGACCCGGCTACCCGCCTGACCCGCCATCCCGCCCGCGACCACCCCGCCCACTGCCGCTGTGGTGCCCCCCCCCTTCGGCTTCCGCCCCCAGCCAGGGCCCCGGTCCACCGCCCTCCTCCCCCCGCCCGGCCGTCGCCCGCCGTCGCGGCTGCAAAACCAACCCCCCTCCGCCACATCTGATTCCCGCCCCCGCACTCCGCCATCGCCGGATTCGGCGGCCCCCGCCCCAGTGGGCCCCCTCCGCCACATCTGATTCCCGCCCCCGCACTCCGCCATCGCCGGATTCGGCAGCCCCCGCCCCCAGTGGGCGCCCCCACTGGGGGCGGGGGCCGCCGAATCCGGCGATGGCGGAGTGCGGGGGGCGGGAATCAGATGTGGCGGAGGGGGGGGTTGGTTTTGCAGCCGCGACGGCGGGCGACGGCCGGGCGGGGGAGGAGGGCGGTGGACGAGGGCCCCGGCTGGGGGCGGAAGCCGAAGGGGGGTCCACCACGGCGGCGGTCGGTGGCGCGGTGGGCAGGGCGGTCGCGGGCGGGAGGGGCGCGGCGGTCGTGGGCGGGATGGCGGGTCCGGCAAGTCAGGTGGGTCCATCGGACGGGTAGCCGGGTCCATCACGGGTCTGGTGGGGAGAATAAACGAGAGCCGCTAGATTTCTGATCCAGCGGCTCTCCTCAATACACCGCGTGGTGCGCTCACTCCTCTTTAAAACTGTGTTTTCAACTATAAAATAACAAACACCATTTTAGCCTGACTTGATTACCCTTGAGCACAGATTTGATTATATAAACTTAACGACTTTCCCGACATCGAATTGGCCGTCGCCGACCTCCACCGCCACCCCGACGATGGCCGCCGCCCGCCGTCTACATTCTCTCCGCCGGCCACCTCCTCGCCTACTCCCGCCATGGCCGCCATGCTCAAGCCGTCCGCTTCTTCTCCTCATTCTCCTTCTCGTCGCCACCGGACCAGTTCACCGTCACCACCCTCTTGAAGTCTCTGTCGTCGAGCCCGGGGTTCCTCGCCGGTCCCCGGCGCAGCAAAGACGTGCATTTGTTTCTTTTGCGTTGTGGAGCTGAGGTCAATGCATACATTTCTAATGCTCCCATTGCTTTCTTTGCTCCCGCCGGATTTGGGTCTGGTGAGGAAGGTGTTGATGGAATGCCGGAGAGAGATGCTGTCACTTAGAACTCTATGATTTGTGGGTATTCTCAGAGTGGGGAGTGGGAGTTGTGCTTGGGCTTGTACAAGAGAATGAGGGAGGTATGTCGGAGAGAGATGTTGTCACTTGAAACTCTATGATTTGTGGGTATTCTCAGAGTGGGGAGTGGGAATTTTGCTTGGGCTTGTACAAGAGAATGAAGGAGGTGCCGGGGTTGGTGCCGAATGCGGTGACGATGGTGGGGGTGTTGCAGGCTTGTGCTCAGCTCAAAGATGTGGATTTTGGGGTGGAGGTTCATAGATATGTTGTTGAGGCTGGGATTGAGATGGCTGTTTCTCTTTGGAACCCTATAATTGGGTTTTATGGCAAGTGTGCGGACTTGGATCATGCGAGGAGATTGTTTGATGTGTGCTGTTTCAGAGATGAGGTCAGCTGGCACACTATGGCTTCTTGTAATATGAGCCATGGATTGGTTGAGAAGGCGATTGAGATCTTTAGGGGGATGGCAAGCCCCAATTTGAGTACTTGGAATCCTGTTTTTTCTGGTTTAGCGCAGCATGGTCAGCACATTGATTTACTAAAGCTTTTTACTGAAATGCAGTCCGAGGGGTCACTCCTACCCAACTCAGTTACCCTTGCTAGTATACTTCCTTCGCTTTCCTATTCAAATTTGATGGGTGGAAAGCAAGTTCACTGTCACACTGTCATGCAATAAGAATGAGCTGGCAGGGTCTTGGAGGGGACTACTGGTAGAAGTGTGATACTTTGGACGGCTGTTATCGCTGCCTGCGCAGCCCATGGCGAAGCAGACGCAGCTTTGTCATTTTTCGATGACATGCTAATGAGCGGAACACAGCCTGATCCAGTTACATTCACTGCAGTGCTTTCAGCTTGTGCTCATGCTGGACTGGTAACAGAGGCTCAGCGGTTCTTCGAGATCATGTTGAAAGATTATGGTACATTGTCTTCTTTGGAGCAGGTGCGTGTATTGTTGCCACCTGTAGCGGTGCAGAGATGCTTCAAAAACAAGTAGAGTTATAAATAGGATGCCAATTACACCAAATGCAAATGTTCGGGGTTCTTTTCTCAATGGCGTCAATCTTTTCTGGCGTGGATATTGGGAAGTATGCATTCGATAAGTTGGTTGAGATCGAGCCAGATAACACTGGCAACAACATTATCATG
>JAURVB010006100.1:0-14455 GCA_033002965.1 Piper betle | reverse complement strand
TTGCTTTGTGAAAGACGCTTATGATCTATGGCTAACCAAACTCAGGAAGGGGGATGATTTGTGCGCTAGATGATGAGTTGAGGACAAATGACTGTAGGAATCTAATTGCCTATATATTTGACTAATATATTATTTTGATCGTAAATACTGTAAATCCTGCCACTTTTATTTATGAAATATAAAAAAGATGTATATTTTTTTAATTTGGGGTTTAGGGCTCACTTGGGCTTGAGTCAAAATTAATAGAGTTCATTTTATTGAACACGAAACTGAATATGCACATTTAGAATGGATTTTCAAGTTTCCAAAGCTTAGCTCTTCAGAATAAAACCACCGGACTGGAAGCTTATTGGTTTGAAAGGTAAACACGAGCACGATGATGGTTATGAAATGTTTTTTGTTGTCAATTAGTTCAAATCACTTGCAAATTATATAAAATTTTTTCGATTGGGCACAAAATTAATCACTCTCTATTAATTAAATAGACTTCTTTTATCTATATAATTTTTGTTTGAGTTTTAAGTATGTTCACATTTTCTTTCAAATAGAATATATAGCTATTCGTATTCAAATTCCCATTCCCTACAAGGTCATATTTGAACCATGAGTCTAAATCTGCCTAACATCAAATATATGAAAAAAATTTTGACTCGTCCCGGAGCGATGCCGAGCATCCCCACAGTTTATGATCGATGTCATCGCCGCCACCGGCGTCGCCAAAACCCACTCAAATCTAAGAAGGTTGTATGACTTAATTGGGTGATGACATACAAGTGTTACATTCATGTTAAAAATATCTCAATTTCCCTGTAGGTGTAAATCACAACCGTACCGGTCCAGCTATCAAACCTTATACCTCTTTTCATTATTCTTATAAAACATAGTAAAAAAATAAAAAAACCAAACTATCTCATGCAAAAATAAAGGTGGCAGAAAAGTAAAAAAATTTAAATTATCTAAAATATTTTCTATTTAAGCGAGACCAAGTTAAGTAAGTTTTTTTAAAAAAATTATTGGTCAATACATATTCGACTAAAATGGCGGCCAGCCAGCTGAACCCTAGGCTAGGGGCAGCCCAGCGGACCCTGGGCCGGCCCTTCCAAGACCTCATTTTCTCAGCCTTATTCTCCTGTAATATCAAAAGAAAGGTTTGTTGGCACTCTCCAATGGGGATGCCCCCCACCATTGATCTTCAGGAAGATCGACCAAGGCGTCTCCATTGGCCTCTATGTTAGGGTAGACGAAAATTTTCATATACAAAAAAGTGTATATATATATATATATAATGATAAAAACTTTAATAATAAATAAAAAATGAAAAATAAAAAATAAAAAACCAGAAACATGCATGCAAAGCCATCACACCATGTCCTGTCAAGTCTTCCTTTGAATCCTTTCCATCTTCACCCCTACTTCCCTCCTCTTCTTCTCCTCCGACACTTTCATGGCTCTCTACTCTCTCCTCTTCGCCATCCTACTCTTCTCCTCCACCCACCTCGTCTCCGACGTCTCCTCGTCCTCCGCCAGCGCCTCGACGCCTCCTCCTACTACCTCGCCCAGCTCCGGATCGCCTCCATCACACGACCCATCTCAATCGACTTCTCGGAATCCACAGGCGATGCTCCAGCCGGCGCCGCTCCTGTCTGCGCTTTCTGTGATCTATCCGGCAATGGGAGGCTGTCGAAGCTGGCCGCCGGTAGGAAGGTGTTCCTGGGGTACAAGGAAGGGTAGTACGAGTTGCTGGTGGAGGGTCAGGGGAAGGACGCCAGCGGTGAAGAGGTGGAAGATGGCGGTCGGGGTGGTGCTTCTGCTATTGCTGCTCATCGGCGATGGTGAAGAAGAGGAAGAGGAGGGTGAGGATGGAGGAGATGGAGAGGAGGGCGTATGAAGAGGAGGCGTTGCAGGTTTCCATGGCCGGCCACGTTCGAGCTCCGGTGGCCGCCGGCATGCGGACGTTGCCGGAGATGGAGACCAAGTACGCGCAATGATAGTACGCAGTGATTCAAATGTGCCCGAATCTAGCGAAGACGACATAACATGTCGGATATGGATGACTATACTTGGAGCATACATTGAGCTCTGCGTGGTAGCACATTGGTGTTGATTAGATGTACACATTTGTTCATCATCATGTTTTTTTTTCAGTTTCATGGTTGATATGCTGGTAAATTGTGGAACATTAATATTTTTTTGTATCTCCCATCTGATTTTTATTTATCATTATTAAAATTTTTTTGCCATTGATAAATCAAACGAACTCTAGTTCAAGATTCATCATGCCCGGTAGTTTGAGGCACCGGAAAAAGATGTGCAATAGACGGAATTTAGCCATGGTTAAATTTGAATCATTTATCATTCAATTATGTGCAGATATTTTTGACGTTTACATGAACAACTATATAATATTATTCACATTATTATTTTTAAAAAAATTAGTCGCATTTGACACATCATTTTAGCTATATGTAGTTTGAAACAAATATTAAAAATATATATTTTGTTTAAAACGAATGCATGTAAAGTTTTTGTATTTGTTAAGAGCACCAGGACTTCTTGATGAGGGGTGCATGCGTACATGATGAGGCAGGCACAATGGCCTCTAATCGGGCACCAATTCTTTGCCTGGAATTATTTTAATTCTTAATACATATTTTTTAGAAATAGTTTGTTTATTCTATTTAAATAGTCTTGATTTTGTGAGGTTTCACCCGTTTAAAACTCTGAATCTTTAAATAATATTAAATCTTTCTCTCGTATCAATATTATCTTTAGTACCATTCGACAATTTTAAAATTTTTATACGTTTTCTTAATTTTGATACTTCAAATTTTAATATATTGATTTTATTTCTAAGATCTTGTAAAATTAGAGACTTTTCTTTTCTTCATTCTATTTAATACTTTATTCATAAAATAAGAAAGATTTACAATAGTTTCTATTTTGGGTTTTAATTTCTTTTCTCTAATAGAAGTTATAACTTTTTCAATTAAAATCTTTTACTCATTTTTATCTTAATTATTATCAATTATATCAAGAAGAAGTGATTCTTGTGCTGTAATCATATTAATACTCAAATTATTTAATATTTTACATGTATTATAATTTTTATCGCATTCACAATCAGTAGAAGTAGATTCAGAAGTATTTTCTTCATATTTTGATTCATCTATTTCTAAAGCATCATATTTTAATGTATTACTTAATTCTTCAAGTAAAGAATATAAGCTATTTTTTTCTTCATCGAGAATATTTAACTCTTTAATTTTCTTTCGTAATTTATATTGACTTTTTGTATGTCCAGATTATCCACAATCTCAACATACAATAAGCCTTGATTCACTGGGTTCAGTGGATTTTCTTTGAGCTCTTTTAATTACATTTTTACCTTTATCATTAGTTTCCTTTTTTACTATGGATTTATTTCTTCTTCTAATAAAATGTTTTTTACTAATATTTTTAGTTTTAGGAGGATAAATTGGGGAAATTTCTGTACTAAATTGCTTACAAAATTCTCCCAAATCTTTCTTTCCCAATATTTTTTGTTTTTTAAGTTGTCTTTTTAAATTTAAATCATTACATAGACTTAACCCTTCAAGTTACTACCTCATTCATTAATTTACTAAAAGTGAAAGAGTTATATAGTATTGTACTATTATTTTGACTTGTTAATTTATTTCTAACTCTTTCAGCAAATAAAGGAGGTAATCCCGCTAAAAATCTTTCATTCCAAAAACCTAAATTAGAATCATTTCTTTGAAATAATAAGGATAAAAAAGTATCTCTACACCATCTATAATAGGTTAATGAAGGACATTTTAAATTTATTATTAAGTCTTGAGTTCTTTCTTTTAATGTATTAGTATCTCCTACAAAATGATGTAATATAATTATTATTAAAGTATAAACAACATCTTCAATCATTTGATTGGTATTAGGATCTAATTTTGTAGCTCCTAATACTTCAATCTTTTGACCAAGTTGAAGGTAGTGTCTATCTTCAACATACCAGAAAATCCTGCAGCTATAAACTCAGTAGTTTGCCTATCACTGTTATTTGATGTTTTACATATTGTAGAATACATTAACACATTATTAAAGGAAGTAATTATATACAAATTAAGGTGCAGTGAATAATAAAAGTACTATTAAATGCTTGTGAACCATAAAAGTACTATTAAATACTATAGCAAATAGTACAATATTCGAAATACTGTTTATAAGTTGTTGATTAAGTAGTTTGTGAAGTTAATTGGAATTTGGGTGAAATCTTGTGTAGGTCAAGATTAACTTGGTAATATATATATATATATATATATATATATATATATATATACACACATATGTACATATACCTGAGGGGAGCTTAAATGCACCCGGGATAGAAAATTTTTGCCCCTGCTTTGATTTGAACCATCTGATTAGAAGGATGATTGAGATACATTATTTTTAAAAAAGAGTTAAACTTTGATATGGGTCGTTCGATTACAAGAGACAGTCTAGATATTTTATTTTCAAAAAAATGGCCGCAGAAATATATATAGTTACGTATTTGCTGTGTTAATATAGCAAGGTTGCTATTGTTCAAGGTAGACTTTATTTTTCTCATCTTAAACGATATATTTAATCCTTGACAACCAAGTAAAAGTCAATTTATGAAAAATAGTTAGATGAGAGAAATATGATTTATGTGGTCCAATAGATAATTTGTTGTTTCTTCAATTCTTCACAGCGAGGATGTGGTACTTTCTCGAACTAAGTACGTGGTTCAGGTAAAATCTCCTTTTATAATTCTTCAGTGTGGTTTCATCTCTAACACTATAGTTATATTCAAAATTTCATCTAATCAAAGATGACATGACTCACTCTTCACCTGTCCTTTCTCGAATTTGGCTTGGTATTTCTACGATGGAAGAAAAGATAAAATTAAAGAGCTTGATTACAAGAAATTATAAATACGAGGATAATTCAATAATAGTATGATAAAAAATTAGATAAAAAGTAATATAAAACCTATTAGGGAGTTCAACCAATGAGTCTCAATTTAAGATGAAAATACATTTATATATAAACTTAAAGTCCTTTCTTACTTAACCACATCCACTTTTAATGTTATCTCTTAATATTCTAATTATAAGACTCTATATTTACTAAAAAAATTAATGATCATATCAAAATTAGGCTTAGTTTCCAACATCCTCCCTTAACCATAATTAAATTTACTTTTTAACACCGCAACGATTGGATTTGAGTTTCCACGTCATAAGTGTAAATTTTCTTTTCTCCAATTACTGACTATTGAGTTCGGTACTTTAATTAATTTTTTTTCAAACTGTACTTTGGTTAAAGACATCCTCTTCGTTTGTGACTTGGGTATCAGATTATGAACAAACTCTATCCCTCGGCACGAAGTTGAGAATCAATAATAAGGTTCTAACTAATTTTTGCTTCTTGTTTAGGGAGCATAAGACACAATTGACTCATTATCAATTTTGGATTATACTGTGTAAGGCACATGCTTTGGGGAAAAAAATGCATTTGTACTATTAATTCTCAACACAATATTAAATATTCTCAATGCCAATTTTAAAATTTGAATAGTAAATAAGTGTTATGACCCGTTTATAATTGTTTATTATGTCATATTATTAACATTAACTGTAAAAACCATAGAGCTGATTATTTCTCAAGCAAATATGCCATCCAAATCGATGAATCCAAAGACCCAAAAATCATTAGCCAAGCTTTTTGGTTTTTTTATCATACAGACAAACTTGACAGATAATTGTGTAGAAGATGCCTTCGGTTTTCTATGGTCGGAAAAAGAGAATGGAATCTGCACTGGGAAAAAAATGTACTGCCCCTCCCTACATCCCCACGCCCATGAAGAAGACGTTTTTACAATCTGGAAAGAGATCTTTGCCGGCACCACTGGCCAGGCCCCATGCTACATTTCAAAGGGCAAAATCGATGAAAAGAGAATCCATGTACCCGAGTTTATTTACAAATTGGGGCCTTCAAGTTGCCGATTAATCATATTAGAAATCAAATATATTTTATAATTAGTAGCTAACCGATGAGGATTCGAAACAAATCTTGATTACAATAAAAAATAATATTTTTATTAGTAAAAAAAGGTAATATTTTTTGTAAAATAATAGATGACACATGATAAAATAAATCTTAATTATAATAAAAAATAATATTTTTATTAGTAAGAAATAATAAAGGGCAATATTATAAAATAATTAGATGACACGTGATTTAGCGGCATTAAAAATATTTGATTTTATATATTAATATAAAACAGATATACATAAGAAATAATAAAAAATAATGTTGTAAAATAATTACATAACCGTATTAAAAGTCCTCAATTTTATATATTAGTAAGTATAAATTTTGGAAAAAAACTACTCATATTTTAATACTTGTAAGAGAAAAAAATTGCACGTAATTGCCAACAGCCAAGGTGATGTAATTATATATATATATATATATATATATATATATATATACATATATATATATCTAAGGAGGTAAGGGTAATTAAAATTACCCAGGAAATTCTAACCTGTAATTGAAATGCATTGTCTAGTATTTGACGAATTGTAAAAACCTCCAAGCACATAAAGATTAATTGTTTGGAAAAAAAAACTCAAAACCCAATCCCCCACTAAACATAAACATCTCATGTAGTAAGTTGATCGTCATGTAACGCATGGCCTGGGCTCCTGTGAAAAGAAGCTAACAAAAAGAGTAGTAGACATCTCCAATCTCAATGCGGACAGGCCATGGTCTCTCCCTCTATTTGTCCTCAAGTGTGCCGGAACCATACAAGCTTGCAAATTACTTCACAATTTGGGGCTTCATTGGTCACCAACATATAACATTTTTTTAATGAAATCATCTCAATATAATTGCATCAGTTAGTTGATATTTTTTCTTAAAAAACAAATTTTATACAAGCGCAGTGTAGGCCATCACATTCAACAATTCCTTGACGCAAATGTAACTATAATATATTTATTATCACCTAATCTTATTGATGTGCAATTTTTTTATAAAAAACAAGGTTTGTGGCCAAAGACAAAGATGCGTCATCAAATGAATAATTATTAACTTAGTAACTTTTTTTATTTCAAAGCAACTTGGAACTTAAACTGACGAATACAACAGTTTACATTTCATCATTAGTGTAAAGATTTCAACAATTGTTATTAAAAAAGAGAAAAATGTCATCCAAAATAGTGTAAAAAATTTCCCACTTTGAGTTGTTGTGTTTTCGGACTGTGAGGAAAAGAAAGTGTACACTTGTTTCGTATTTTGTGGATTTGGTTTGCAAGAAAAAATGGTAAAGGAAATTAATTTTTCAGCGCAATGGAAAACTTTATCACAAATTATTTTGTAACAAAAGATGCAGAAAAATGATAAAAAATAAAATTTAGCATTAAAAATTTTTATTTCTTTCTTCCTGAATACACGAAAGAAGGTGATAAAAAATTATTCTTTTTCTTTTTTTATTTTCAAATTATTTTAATTTGAAAGAAAATGTGAGAAATGAAAATTGTTTGTTTTCAGTAATGATAGAAAACCTTTGGCTAATCATTTTCTCACGAGAAGAGCAAACAAATGATAGAGAGTGAGACTGATGCTTAAATTTTTTTTCATTCTAATTAAACACACAGAGAAAATACAATAGAAAAGTCAATTACGATCCTGAATTTTAGGGAACATGATGATGGTAGAAAAGTTAATTTCTTTCTTATTTTTCTCTCTCCATTGCAACCTACCAAAACCAAATACAGACTTAGTCAAAAAAAAAAAAAAAAACAGGCTAAGACTGATCACATGAGCACCTCGAAGTTTGGGAACTATAATCACTATATATAGTTTTTGATCTATATGAGATTGAATTATGGAGACATAACATAAGTTTAACCGACAAGGAAACAGTAAAATAGCAAACTTGAAAACAATAAAAGTCAACAACAGATGCCACGGATTGGATCTAGGAAGTGAGATAGATTTATGATCTCTGTTGTTCCCACCAAGAAGCGACTCATTGATTTTTCTGACATGTATTTACGGTAAAAATGACAAAGACAAAGGTGGGGGCGCCCCCATGGCAGCCATTTCCTCACCCCCCCCTGAAAACCAAGCCCATCCCCAAGCGCCGCCCCACCACCGCCACCATCGTCGCCCGTCGTCTTCTCCGACGGCACCTGGTGTTGCAGCGACATGGACTACTCCCGCTTCAACCACGCCCTCACCGCCGGCCTCCTGAACCCCATGTCCCCGCCGCCGGCGGCACTGCCGGCCGCGGCCGTAGACAAGTCGCGGTCGAGCCCCACGCTGTTCGAGATGATGGCGAGCGAGCAGGACGCGATGCTCCACCGCGCGTCGCCGGCGGCCAAGCCGCCGTTCCGGGACCTGCAGCAGCTCCGGCAGGAGCGGGTGGCGGAGATACTGGGGGGCGACAGCCCCGGCGGGCGGTTCAACGACGCGGCGTCGGGCGACGTCAAGCTCACCCTCACCTCCAAGGACGGCTTCTCCGTTTCCCTCGCCCTCCACCGCCAGATCCTCGCTGCCCATAGCCGCTTCTTCGCCTCCAAGCTCAAGCCCCACCCGCCGCCGCCGTCCCCCTACGTTGTCGAGATCTCCGACTGCGACGACGTCGAGATCTACCTTGAAACCCTCCGCCTGATGTACTGCCACGACCTCCGCCGCCGCCTCATGAGGGAAGACGTCCCCAAAATCCTGGGCATATTGAAGGTCCCAATCCATCTATCCATCTTAAATGCAAATGCTTCATTCCCTTTTTGCAATGCAATGCAAACGCTTCCTCACAACCCGTTGTTATTAATAGATCTCTGCGGCGATCGCATTCGATGCCGGCGTCCTCTCCTGCTTAGAGTACCTCGAAGCCGCTCCGTGGGCGGAGGACGAGGAAGAAAAGGTCGCCGCCGTCCTCTCGCAGCTCCGTCTCGACGCCCCCGGCGCCGGCGACGTCATGCGCCGCGTCGCCCCCGACGACCACCGACCCACCTCCGGCTCCGGCGAGGAGATCCTCGTCCGGCTGCTGCAAGTAGTGCTCGCCGGCAAAGACGAGAAAGCACGGCGAGATATGAAGATGATGGTCTCGAAGATGCTGAGAGAGACGGCGTCTCACACGGATCTCACCCTAGCCTGCCTGCACGAGGCCGCGGACGAGTGCCTGCGGGCCCTGCGGGTCCACTTCGGGCCGGACGGGGACCTGGCGCAGATCGCGCGGCAGTCGGACAACCTGCATTGGCTGCTGGACATACTGATCGACCGGCAGGCCGGGGAGGAGTTCACGGCGGCGTGGGCCGGGAGGAGGCGCTGGCGGGGGCGCATTGCCGCGTGCCGGCGATACACCGGCACGAGGTGAGCCGGGTGACCGCCCGGCTGCTGGTGGGGATCGGTAAGGGGCAGGTGCTGGTGGGGAAGGAGGTGAGGTGTAGGTTGCTTCGGACATGGTTGGACCCGTTCTATGAGGACTTCGGGTGGATGAAACGGGCTTGCAAGGGGCTTGACCGGCATTTGGTGGAGGATGGGCTTGGCAACACCATATTGACACTGCCCATGGATTGTCAGCAGGAGTTGTTGATGGGTTGGTTTGGGAGGTTCCTCAACTCTGGGGATGATTGCCCTAACCTCCAGAGGGCATTTGAGGTCTGGTGGAGGAGGGCGTTTTGGAGGCGAAACGGTGATGCCATGAGGTGATGTTTGAGTACAGAAACGCTACTTATCCATGTCGGAAATGTTAATTATTAATGGATAGTGAAATGTTTATAGGTTTTTGCGCAACTAATTCTAGTTGGGCAACATGATTGTTGGCAACATGATTAGTGCTATGTACCTTAATTTCTGACTGGGAATGTTGGTTACCAGTGACTTTGGCTGCTATATGGGGAAGTGGGAAGTGGGAATAGGGGTACAGAGTATTGGGAGTTCAGATATCACTGTCCAATTGTTCTTAATTTTTTGTTTGTTCTCCTGTAAGTTGCAACTGTTCTTGATATGCTTTCTAATTTTGACTGTACATCTGCAAATTTTGTAAGTGTATTTACATCCTGCGTCCGATATTTTTGTTCCATGATTTGAATATCGGAAAGAAGCCTGTTTTTTGAGCACGCAAGGTAGCCTTCGGAGTCATTACTTTTGAAGTACTTCAATGCTTATTCATCAATGCATAACCGGATCAAACCAAGTCCTACGTACTAACTCATTGTAGCACCTTGCCAAATTCTACGAAACTTAGCTTTGAAATCCTGATTCGAATTTCGAAGAACCAGAAGGAAGCTACAATAGTGGAGAACCAGAAGCATCCTTGTAAAAGTACTGGCAAGCTGTCCATGTCTACAAGAGAAGATTAGCATTGCGTCTTTATTCTTTCCTCAACTCGCACCCTTCGTGAATTTATGAACGAAGAGCCCGTGTATAGACCTCGCATCATCTCCAACCAGATTAGCCATGGCTTGTAATCTTGCATTTCTACAGCCTACCATTTTCAGCTGCCGTATGAATGAAACACCCAAAGGCTTCCTCACTCTGCATTGGAATTTGCAGGTTTGAACGACAAACCCCTCTAAGAGGCTTTGGTGTGATGGGCATCATACAAATCTCCTTAGCAATGTTCTTGTCAAAGTACCTAGAAGAAAACAAGCCATAGTTCGAGCTACCAATGTTCAGATTTCGGAGCATCTCTCAAATCTCATAGAGCCTGCAGATGTCATTCGGCAATTCTATGATTTTGACTCTAGGAACTTCAAAAAACTAGCCAAGCTCATCTCTAATGATTGTTTCTATGAAGATGAATCATATCAGGATCCATTCCAAGGAAGAGAGGTTGATTCCACTCTTAAATCAACTTGTTCAATATGTAAGTAGCTGCTTAAGGTTAAAATTTTGGAAAAATGCAGGAAGTAAAGAAATTCCTTGTTGAGTTGGCGGAGAGCATGGGCGAGGGAGTGAATCTTGTGGTGGACAGAATGTTTGAAGGAAGGATTTAACAGTGGAGTTTTGTGGCATATGGGTAAAGACACACATGGTTATTTGATGATATTTTGGTTAGAGTTTCAATTTGGTTTTCTCCTATCTACTTGTTGACAATTTGGTGAAAAATGCAACAGTAAATGGAGGTGAGCACACATATATAGGTGTAGCTTCCACTGCGGTACGAAGCTATACTACAGCATATTATCTGCATGACTTGGTTTTCAGAGGAATTCATCCTTTGGCCAATATTTGATCAACTAATTACTTGTCATCTTCCCATAATGGAAAAAGAATCCCGTTCCCCTCTTGAGAGGTTGCAGTGTTCATGAATGCTGTGAGCAACATCAGAAGCTGGTCATCAAGTAGGATCCATAGCCAATAACCCTGCTAAATCTCATATGGGTACTTCCTAGTTAAGTGTTTGTATAGCTAAATATTAACAAGCCTGCAGGAGATGTTACTCTTTAGTTGAGTCCTCAATCAAACCTGGTTCTTCTGACCTGCTTAAGTCATGTTCCCTTCCATACTGCAGATTTTTACTGCCGGATACCGACGAATAATTTTGTTATGCAGAAAGTATTAAAGATTGTGAGCTCATTTTTTGATCGGTTCCCATTTCTAGCAGAGAGTATGTACTTCAATACGGCATCTCAACTAACTAATAAAAGCTTCGTTTTAGAGAGATTGTATGCTGAGAAGAACTTCTTGTCTTGCTGCAGAGATCATAGTAAAATGCCGAGATGTGTTTACTTTGATACTCACTATGATCAAAAAGTTCGTGTAGCCGTTCATCCTCCCTGTTTTTATCTACGATTACAACTTGTGGAAATTTGCTTCTCCGCTCAATCTTCCGATTGCTCAACCTGCTATTACATGGTTTAAAGATAATGATTAAACAAGACAAAACAGTCGGCGAGTTTTCTACCTCAGATTCGGACTTGTTGACACCAACATGTGAACTTCTAAAATATTGACAATAGATCGTCAAACTATGGTCTGAAACATGTATTGTATACGTACACCGACATTTTGTTGATAACTAATTTTTCATGTTAGGTGACCGAAGATTCCAAGGCAACGCTAATAGTTGCTTTATAAAAAAACGCTACTAGTTACTCTAATTTAAGTTTTACATCCCTAAGAAAAAAGTTCTACCACAAATTAATGTGTGATTGCGATTATGCTATGTGGTTGAAGAACTCTGATAGCTCTTTAATTCACACAAAATGGTATGTAAAGCTAAAATTGAAATAAAAGATTGGAACACGGCCATCAAAAGTTCGTCACACTTGAATGATCCCCTTTTTTTTCTCAAGCCAAAGTGAATCTTTGATGCATATAAAATCCAGGTTATTTTAAAGATTATGATTGAAATAATATATTCATAAAAACACACGAAAAAAAGATAGTATCGAGAAAACTCTCCAATAAATAAAAATAATTAAATCAAAGCACTGTAAAGAACCGTGGAGTTCACAAAATTTCAAAAGCAGTTACAAATTGCTGGGATTTTAACATGTAAACTCCTTGAAACTCTACGTAGTGTGTTTTGATAACACAAACCAATGAAAAATAAAAGATAGTTAATATACCATTTTAATGTGAAAACTTACCACTTAAAAGAAACACCACAATTCAATACATGATCAACCCCTCAAACCTATGCCTGATCCAATAAAACCTTCGTATTGACTTCATTGGTACTTTCCCAAAGATCATAACTAAGATCACTCTTGACAACACAACCAAGGCCATGCATTTTGGAGTAAAATCCACCACTAATTGAGGATGAGACTCTCCCTCTAGCCTGAGAGAGAGGCCCTTGGTCACAACCACCACAACATCTCCAATGCTGGCTACGGCCCGCTGTTCCTCCGAGGTCCTCCTCCCGCATCAGGGACTTCACCCCCGCCCGGAAGACGGTCCTCACCAACCTGCTCAAGAAGCTCCACAAGGAGGCCGAATCGTCCATGGAGGTGCACTTCATCGAGAACTTCCGATTCGACATGTTCTCGTCGCTGGTGCTCATGTGCTTCGGGGAGCTGCTGGAGGAAGATGCGATCATGACGATTATGGACGTCGAGAGGAGGTTACATGTCGGAGCTGTGAGCGACGATTCGTTCGCGCTGCTTCCCATGATCGGAAAAATAAAATCATTCTTGGGAAATAACCACGGTGAATTAATTAAAGACGTCATAGGTACCCAAAGAGAGATCTGTATTCCGTTAATCCGACGTCGGAAGCAGTACATAAACACGAAGACGAAGAAGAACGAAAATGGGAATGGTTTCGATTTTTCCCACGTCGATTCGCTTCTAGATCTCGACCTCCAGCACGACAACAATCGGAAGCTCTCGGAGGACGAAATCGTGAGCAACTGCTCGGAGTTCCTCAACGCCGGCATGGACGCGACCACCTCCGTCCTGCAATGGGACATGGCGAATCTGGGGAAGCACCCGGCTATTCAGAGCAAGCTCGCCCGACAAATCGAGCAAGTCGCGAAGCGGAGTTGGTGGAGGATTTGGAGAGGATGGTATACTTGAAGGCGGTGGTGTTGGAGGCGCTCCAGCGGCATCCGCCAGGGCACTTTTGCTGCCGCACGCAGTCTCGGAAGAGGTGGAGCTCGGCGGGTACGTGCTGCCCAAGGGGACGGTGTACGTGGAGTTGAGGTCGATGGCGGTGGACGGGAAGGTGTGGGAGGAGCCAATGGAGTTCAGGCCGGAGAGGTTGGCCGCCGGCGGGGAGCGGTCGGGGATGGACTTGACGGGGAGTCGGGAGATGAGGATGCTGCCGTTTGGGGGCGGAAGGCGGACCTGCCCCGGCATGGCGACGGGGATGCTGCACTTGGAGTACTTAGTGGCCAACTTGGTGAAGGAGTTTGAGTGGTCGTCGGCCGGCGGCGGGGAGGTTGATTTGGCCAGGAAGCAGGAGTTCACTGTGGTTTTGAAGAATCCATTGAAGGTGACACTGCTGCCGAGAAGGTCTGATCAATTTTCAGCAATACCCGGTTTCTTGTGTCCACTCCTACCAACTATAATAGGAAACCTGCCATGGATTGGTCTCTGCTCATTCTACGTGCATGGAATCCTACTCAATCTTCAATGTCTTGATATTCTGCTATATCAAATAAAACGTCTGAAAGCTAGATAGAAACTACAATAAAAGTATATTATGTTTGAGGAGACTATATTAAAAGCTCTGCCCGGGATGAAGGTTCGACCAAATTTGATCAATACCCTGTTTTCCTATCATGTGTTCACTTGTGATCTGCTAATACTACTTGTGATCTGCTGATGAATGAATGGCCAAAGCCAAAAAATGGATTTCTTTGATATTTCGTTATGTCAAATGAAAGCTCTGAAAGCTACCTTGCAACTCAGTTACCGATTCTCTTCTCGTTCTGCCTTTAAACTACCTTGCCTTGCTAGCTTTGCGG
>JAURVB010006098.1:0-18338 GCA_033002965.1 Piper betle | reverse complement strand
TGGTGTGTGGAAGAAGAAGAAGAAGAATGACGCCTCGTCCCGGCTCAACGCCCGCGCGCCGGAGTTCGTCCCCCCACACCCGCGCAGTGGCGGTGGTGCCGGTGCGCTACTTCCTGCGGCGCCGGTGGCGGATGATTGCGAGGCTGGCCCCGACAAAGAGGGGCTCCCGGAGGAGACCGTGCAAAAAAGTCGTCAATCAGGTTCAGGTTTGGCTGTTCGTTTCCCCTTTTTAATGGCATTGTGAGTTTTTTAGAGTTTCTTGTTTTGATCTATTGTTGTTGGAGCAGAATATAGAAATCCTTTTTTGAGTTTCGTATTTGGTGTTTTTTTTTTTTTGTTTATTTGTTGGTGAGAATGGTTATGCTTGAAATTTCGGAAAGTTTGCAAACTACTTGGATGAGGAAGTTGAAACTTTGAAAAGTAATTCGTCGCTATCGATTGATCAGCTGTGGACTTTTGTGATTATCGCTTTCGTTTCCATTGGCATTATCTTTTTATTTTTAGCTATGTCGTTCATGATGTATACACACAACATGCTTGACGACAACTTGAATGACCGTCTATTGCGTCCTTCGGCAGGCAGGTTTGGCCAAACCCATTGGCCTCGCTGGAGAGACACATGTTCAGGCAAGTTTATGGGTTTTGTAATTGGAAATTCGTTCTTGTGGTCTGGTTCTGATTTTTATTAACATGTCAGGGTACAGGGTGAAGAGCAAAAGAGACTAGATGTGCTCTCCAACGAAGTTTTTGTCAAGGCCTTAATCAGCAGCGGCCGAACAGTGAGTTCTTTGAAACTGGCATGTCTTGTGTTCACTATGGGTGATGCTTGTTAGTGTGTAAATCTTATTACTGCCGTATTATTGGCAGAGTATTCTTGTTTCGGAAGAAGATGAAGAGGCACATTGTGTGGAACCAGCAAAGAGAGGAAAGTATGTTCTTTATGCCATGCAGTCCATTGTTACCTGCTATTGCTAATCCATATTTTGCTGTCACACGATAACTTTACCATACCTACTGGCACAGATATTGCATGGTTTTTGATCCGTTGGCTGGTTCTTCAAATATAGACTGTGGCGTTTCCATTGGAACTGTATGTTCATAATTGCTTCCCCTTTTATTTACATATATATCAAGGTCACTTCTTGTTGTAACTTAAAAAGAAACAGCCAAAAATTATGCTAAGTTGCTAACTTTTCATTTAACTATGGATTAACTTGTGTTTTAATTTTTGTACTTCTAGATATTTGGAATCTATATGTTGAAAGACGCCAGTGGGCCAAAATTGGAAGATGTTTTGCAACCCGGAAGCTATATGCTAGCTGCTGGCTATTGCACGTATGGAAGCTCTTGCGTGGTAAAATGGTTTTCTTGATTGTTATTTGAAATGAGTCATATGCAACAATCATTAAAACCTGCGGTGCTCCTTGTGATTTTTGTTTGCTGAAATCTGTGAACATTTCAGTTTGTGCTGAGCACTGGAACTGGGGTGAATGGCTTCACACTTGATCCATCCCTTGGTGAATTTATCCTCACAGATCAGATATTAAGGTCTGCATTGCATTTAATAGTTGCAATGGCTTCTCACCTTGTGCATAATATGCTTGTTTTTTTGAAACAGATTCCCAAGAAGGGGAAAATTTATTCTGTTAACGAGGGAAATGCCAAGAACTGGGATGAGCCAACAGCAAAGTGAGTGAAATTCTCAAAGTATGTCTCTTCCCACTGCTTCCTTGCTTTATTAGATGCTTATATTTTTCCAGCAAGCAGGTATGTAGAGAGATGCAAGTTTCCTAAAGATGGGTCGTCTCTGAAGTCTTTGAGATACGTTGGTAGGTACCTATATGTGGTTTATTAATAAGATTTTCGCTGATTGTAGGCGTTGTTATGAATGCATATTTAGTGCAACATTCGGTGCAGTGTGGTTGCTGATGTGCATCGCACTCTGCTTTATGGAGGCATATTTTTGTACCCTGGAGACAAAAAGAACCCAAATGGAAAACTACGGTAGGTTGACATCATTCTATTTCAATGTTTAGCCCGAGATAAAAAATCACATTAGCATATGATACTTTTTATTTCAGTGTTCTTTATGAGGTGTTCCCCATGTCATTCTTGATGGAACAAGCAGGAGGGTAGTCTTTCACAGGGAAAGAAAGGGTACGTATAACAAAGTGCACTTTTTTGATGTATTTTATCACTTCTCTGCAGTCTCGTATCATTGTTGCTGAGAATCTGCCTAAAGATCGTTCTAACCAAAAGCTTATGAAGATTTTTTCATCTATTGGGAGGTAGTGGGAACAATGCCAGCTGACTTCTTCTTAGTTGGCTGCTTTTTATGTTCATTCTCTGACAGTGTTTAATCAATTTGAACTTGCCCTGCTCAGCCTGGTAACAATGCAACTTCTGCAGCTTCTAGGGCAGGAAAAATGGAAATGCTTTTCAGTTCTATCTTAAACATGGTTTTTGTAACCTCAGAGTTCAGTTACTGCATAAGTGCATGGTACTATATTCTATCTTAAACCTGGTATTTGTAGGGCTTCTAGAAAAAATTCATCACACGTCATTTTGCTGTATTGTTACCATGTTTGTATAGATTTTGGAAAAATGATTCCTGTTCAGGGTGATCAGAATTAGAATCTGATGAAACAAAAAAAGAATGTTGTGGATCTTTAGCTCAAATTTGGGAGAGCACTTAAGAAATTTTTTAAGGACGGTGGTTTGAATCCATCAAGATCATACTTAGTGAATATTTGATAAAAATTTGAGTCGAATCTATCAAGATTTTACTTAGTCAATATTTAATAAAAATTTAAAATGCTACAATTATGTAAATAGAAAAAAAATCAAAATGTCCATACACAAAATTAACTGTCAAACAGGGTAGCACATATTGACTTGAAATTTTGTATAGTTGTTTTTTATGAAAAATTTTCAAAATGTGCATACACAAAATTCCTTCTATTTTCAAATTTATTGCAATTACATGTGACATTTTTTTTTCCACAAGTTTAGTAGGCAACATATTTTTTAGCTTCATCATTATGTGAAAAAATCTCATATTTTGTTATTGAACAAGCATGACACTTTCATTCCCTAGTTCTGAAACATGAATCTCAGTTTCATTCACCACAATTCCACTCTCACATACATTCAAGCAGCAGTTCTGACACAGATATGTGCATATACACATGCTACAATATTGAACAATTAATGAAACTATCAAAACAATGGAATCATCCTACCCAGAAACAAATCTTTTACATTTGCAATCAATTTTTACATAATAACAGTGATAACTGTTCTGTTTGCTCAGAAACCTTTCCATGCAGCAAGACCTTCTTGGAAGACCTCTGCAATGAGCTCCCTGTCTGCACATTGAAGGAAAACATTGAACTCCTCCCTGATATCAAACACCTTGGCAAACCTCACCAAATACTTCAAGCAGCTGTTCTTCAACTGGGGCAGTCGGTAGAGAGACGCAGTCTGGAGCCTCTCAACAACATTCTTGGCACCTCTGCAATGAGCTCCCTGTCTGCACATTGAAGGAAAACATTGAACTCCTCCCTGATATCAAACACCTTGGCAAACCTCACCAAATACTTCAAGCAGCTGTTCTTCAACTGGGGCAGTCGGTAGAGAGACGCAGTCTGGAGCCTCTCAACAACATTCTTGGCATCAATGTCCTCCAAATGGCTATCATGGCAAGCTTCCTTGAGGTCGGCAATGTTGTACCTGTCAGCAACCCTCAAGAGGGCCGCCAAACTATGTGCTAGGAACTCGGGGTGGGTGTCTCCATAGATGTAGTTGAGGAGCGCTTGGCATGACTCGGTGGCCATGTTGGAGATGTCAATGGTGGAGAGCTCCTTCTCCTTTAAGTAATGGGAGAACATGCTCCAGAACACCGGTGACCTTGTGGCCAGGACGGTGCGGTGGGCGCGAAGGCGGCCGCCATTGGAGGTGTTGATGGTGATGTCGGTGTGGACGTTGTTGGCTAGCATTCTCCTAACAGAGACAAGGGCTGTGGGGGTGGAGTGGGATTGGATGAAGCCCTCTACCCACACTGATGTTGGTTCTTCCCCTGTTTTAGTAATATCACAAAACTACATTAAAAACTTAATTGCATTGAATTGAATAAAATTAATGGTCACCACTAAACAACTTTCATCTTTATCATAACATCTCATTCTAGCTGGTTAAAGTGATTGAAAAAAACAAGAAAGATAACTATGGAAAAAATTATGGTTACTTGAGGGGAATTGATCTTCAAAACAAGAAATTCGACGTCTATAACAATTTTGCCGGAATGTCGATAGCCCACACAAAGTCGTCATTCCTCTTGGGCTGTATCTCTTCAACCCCGGCTTCAAAATAGGGGAATGAAAAGCATAAAAAATGCAAAATTAAGCCCAACAACAAAGCAGAAAACAAGAGGAGAGGATTCAGAAGGTACTAGAACGAAGGATTCAGAACGAGCAAGATTATTTTCCGAACCACCAACCAACGAGAGGAAGAAGATGGTTCCCTTTTACAACATTACCCATACCTCAGATACTAACGGTAGTTTGGATAAATTAAAAAGAACATAAAAATTGATAATGTGGCCAAATCTCATGCTTCCTACAGCAGGTTCATTGTAGCAAGTGTTATACTGAATCCGTAGCTAATAATTATGTTTATCGTTGTGTTTAAGAAAAAATAGTCCATATGGCGTGCCGTGATATAAATTAATTAATAGTCTGAAGTTCGACTTGCTTTAGCTTAAATCGTTATTTGATTCGACATCATCTAATCAATCAAGAACTAGCATATTTAATTTTTCTTTAGTTAGTTCGAATTTCTCTTCATGTTTGAATTGATAGATCAAAAGATAGATTCACAATCTATTGATTAAACTAAGTTTTTATCACATCTTCACCAAACATCATAAATTACATTGCAATCTACTGAATCAAACTTACTTTCTGCTAACATATATTTTCTAGTTTATGGTCGATACATGAAGTTTGGAGGCTGCTGTATATGGTGCAAGTCGGGAACAAATAGACAAACTTAACATGCGAACTACTTGGTCTTTGCCAAATGTAATTAAACTCCAAATAATATTAGCTAATGTAAAATAAATAAAAATGCTTGGAGGATTTAGACTCATGCATGCCCCAAATATGGTCAAGCCTGACACCTTTCTTTTCCAAAATTTCACAAAGAATATAATCGCATTCTGATAATCAAGACAATGAAGATGCACAGACACCATACTATTGAGTTCTATTTCTATCCGTGTTGGATTAAATTTTGCCATCCGTTTATATTATCTATTATTTCATCATAATTTTTTCAATAGCAAAAAAGAGAAAACCACTAACTGCAGATTTATAAACTCTAATTGTTACGATCATATTATTTCCAACCATAAAAAAGTAATTAAACCTTGTTCTCTTTTTTGCTCAAGTAAATTAAATTTAGTTGGTACCGTCATATTTTTTTATAAAAATCAAAAGAGTGAATCACAATAAACTAAAATAAAATTAGTTGTTACTTTTTCCAAACCGCAAAAGATCAAATGACAATCTACCGTCATGTTATTAAAGTTAGAATGGAAACAATTAGATGGAAAAGATTTCGAAGTACCCTCCGGAAGCTAGAATCCTTTACTCAGCACTGGCCTTTCTTATGGCGCAACCTGTAATCCAACACATCCCATAAAAATCCAACACAGTTCACGACAAATGACAAATCAAACAATCCACTTTTATTACAATTTAATTGCTAAGCAGTACACAATAATGAATACACATAATTATGTAAGAAAATTCATATCTAATTAAATTATAGCCAATGACTCTAAACTAAAAGAATTAATCAATTACTAACCCAAATATGAGGCAACAACTATACAAAACTAATTATCAACTATCCATTATAGGAGTTTCTGAAAACTATCTATTGTAAAAGAAGAATGAGAGACCCAAATGAAAAGATGTAGATCAATTAGTGCATGATCGTGAAAACTATGTAAGTGGAGAATCGTGAAGCCACTTAATAGTAAGGAATGATGCACCAGGAAGAGCTGCTTTGTGAATGTTCCTGTCCTTCCAGAGCTGATGATTACGTTCTTATAGCAATATTAGAGAATGATAAAAAACAATTGAGTTTATCGTCATGCACCTGCAATTTAGGATGTACGTTCTTACAATGTGGGGCTATCTCAAAAAACTTCTTTGAGTTTATCAAAAGAGTTTGTCGCCAGCCAGAAAACAGGCTAGAAATTATCTTTAAGACGACATTAGTCGTGGACCCAGAATTAATCACGATCGAGAAAAAAAAATCCAGTTATAGTATCGTTTTGCAGATTTTCAACTCCTATGCTGGGAGATTTTCGGATTTGTACATGTCTGCTTGTTTTTAAGTAACCTTTTCAAAGTTAATAGGTTAATTGGCTTCTTCCTCCCGTCTTATTTTTTTCCCCTGCCACTCACGTCTATTTAATTCTATCAAATTCTTTAATCCTTGCAAGGTTTTTCTTGTGCATCTAATATGTGGGAAGAAGCTGCAGTTTTATCCGTCAAATTGGGCAACCTTGATTATGTAGAGTTGGAAGGAAACTGACCCTATTCACAGACTGGTTATCACGTATAACACGAGGAGAAGATCGAACACTTCAATGGAAAAACAAAAGGCAAGCTGTTTATTTGTTTTAAGGCGTAAAAAAAGGCAAGCTAGCCAACAATTGTTTTGGGGTTGAGTTGATGTTAATGATCTAGAAGGAATATACGTACATTCGATGCATGATTGAATATATATGTACTTACACTATCTTTGATGTATTTAGCTTATTTTTCTTTAATAATTTTTTTCTTAGTAAAGACCAAATTTTTTAGCACAACCCAAGTTATACTACTATGCATGCCATATTGATTTTAGCATGTTTTGGGAATTATAGCCGCAGAGTACCACAAGGTCTAATTTGGCGAGGGGTGGTCTTTTGAGCATCACAACCTTTCCAATAAAAGTACCTCATTACCATATCTGCAAGGCTGATTTATCATAGCTCCTCTCTTCTACGTTACTTTTCAATTTTTTTCCTAAGTCCCTTTACCTCCCCAAGAACCTTTTCTTCCCTTTTATTTTGTGTTTCTCTCTCTCTCTCTCTCTCTCTCTCTCTCTCTCTTGTGGAGTTAGTTAATGCTAAAGGTAATTTATACGAATTTATTAGAATGACAAGTGTTCTATTCATGATCAAGTAATATAATAATAAGTAAAGTATCGATCTCATAAAGAATAATTATTCACTCATTTAAAATTCTTATATTAAATTATCTAAAGGAAGAAAATACATTTTGTATGATTTTTATTTAACTAAATTCTAATAAAAAATAAAATAAAAAATAAATAAAAAGAAAATAAGGTCTAATCTAAAATTAAGGTTTGTTTAATATTCGAATATTATATTAGAAACTCGACTGGCATATCTAATACGTAGACCGGTATAAGATCCTGTTTATAATTGAGAATGTATTATAAATCTTTAACTTGGTTAACCACTTTTAGAGAAATGACTTAGGCTCATTATTTTACACTTTCGGCTAGGTCATTATAAATGGTATTAGAGCAATCTAGTTTTGTGTTAGATGGTGGGTTGGATTAGGGACATTGGTTAAGGTTGCCGGTCATGGGCCAAAGAAGGACATGTGTTGAGGCTAGCAAAGGGCCAAGTGTATGAATTTCGGGGACAAAATTTTCTAAGGTGCGTGGATTGTAAGATCCCTCAACTTAGTCCCATGAGCTAAACTAAGGACCTTGGCTAAGGTTGCTGGTCATGGGCCAAAGAATGATGTGTGTTGAGGCTAGCAACGGGCCAAGTTTAGGAATTTCGGGGATGAAATTTTCTAAAGTGGGTGGATTGGAGAAGGACGTGTGCTGAGGCTAGTAACGGGCCAAGTGTATGAATTTCGAGGACAAAATTTTCTAAGGTGGGTAGATTGTGAGATCCCTCAACTTAACCTCATATCTAATACATACTGGGATAAAATCATGTTTATAAGTGGGAATGAACTATATATTATTAACTTAGTAAACCACTTTTAAAGAGCTGACTTAGGTCTATTACGTTGCACTTTGTGCTAGTCGTTACAGTAGCTATATATCTTTAATGTGATTAACCCCCTTTTGAAGGGATGCGTTAGGCTTATTAATGTGTACTTGGGTCAAGTTGTTATAAATAGTATCAGAACCGACATAGAATTTTCTTAAATTTAATCTAGTTAACTAGTCATGGGTAAAAAAGAATTTCAAAGATGAAATTTCTTAAATATAAGTGGATTATAAAAACTTATAAAAATTAGTCTCACATATAAGATTATTTGAGGTAAAATCTAATATATAAGTAAGGATGCGACTATAAATCTTTAACTTAATTAACTAATTATGAAGGAATGAATTAGACCTATTAATTTGCACTTGGGCTGGGTTGTTATAACATGAACAACCAAAACTTATAGTTTTTATGTACATAGTTATTTCATATTAAAATTTCATGAACCAAAATTTTATTTCATATTAACCTTGTACAAGAAAATTTTGGTTAACCATGTACATAGGAAATAAGTCTTTTTTGTCCCCCAAAACACGTCGAGATAGCTTTGTTTTTTTGTGTGTGTTATTTTTATCGTAAGAGATAGCTTTGTTTTTATTGTAAGTGTGATTTTATAGTAACTGTCCTCGAGCCTGATTTAAAAAAATTTCTTGCTCCTAAATTAAAAGTTACAATCAAGAAACTACTTGAGCGTGGAAAACCAATATTTGGCAAGTGCTTCTACCAACGTTGTCTTCTGTATTTTGTTTTTTTATAAAAATTAAATGCTATCCTTTTATAGCTTTAAAAAAAAGTTTGTAATCATTATTTGTTCATCTATTTGGTAAATGCTTTTAATTGAAAGAGATCATCATATAAGAATTGTATAATTTGTTCTATTGCTGCTTTTCTTATTTATTTTGTCATCTATTCATAGGGAAAGTTTATTTGAAGTAGAAATGTTTAGATGAGCCATTTATAATGTAAAACCCGCGATCCGAGTCAGCGTTTTATGCTTATGAACCGATCGGTTTGAGTCGAGTATGTTTCAGAATATGTGTACTGAGCCGACACCGGTTGCTTGTATGAGCCATGAGGGTCATGTGTACCCATGTATATAATAATAACGACATGAATATAGCAGAAATGAATGAGTTATCAGAATATATGAAAGTATGCTAGTTTATTTTTATGTATAGTGGATTGTAAAATTAGTTTTAGGTCGTTTACCTCGTCAGGACGTGTTATGGGGCAGTTTGGTTGGGTTAATAGTTATAGAGCATGTTATTGTGATGTTGTGGCATGTAATATATTTTATGAGATTTTTCATATTTTTCTGTATTTTTTGGGAATTATTACTAACCAGTTATTATTTTGACCCGAGTCGGACTCGAGTCAAATTTTATTTACGATGTTGCCATTGAACATCCCTCCCGATCGTCTCTCTTTTTCATCCAAACCCTTGCCGCGCCGTCCCTTTTCTTGTCATCGCCGCCGCCGCCGGCCTGCTACTGATAGTCGCTGCCAGGCTCCGCCGCGGCGTTGCTGTGATGCCCCGATTGCCCTCGGCCGTCGTCCGGCCTCCACGATGAGAGGAAGCCGCGCCTTGCACCGCTCTTCCGTCGTCGATTACACCGCCGGCGACTGTCGCCGCCACGATTGGGTGGTCGCCTTGACACCTGTGACCAACCCACGACCCTCCCTGATCGGAGCGGAGCCCATCGCCACCCAGGCGGACCGGATCTAGTCACCCACCACCGACCGGCTCTATTTAGACATTTTCCGGAGAGCCGCCGCCTTCGCCAACCACGTCGACATCGTAGACCCGTCGGGCTTGCCGAGCCGGTTCCAACCGTACCCAATACCCCTGCTATTCGGCCATTAGACGCTGCCGGTAGCTGCCGCCAGAACCCGCCAGAAAACCTGATTCGTTGGAATTTGTCGGATCTTCCCTGGAGCTCATCTAGTCGAACTCGATTGAACTTCGGACACCGACCAATGCCAAATTTGAGCTTCGAGACACGCGACGAAACCCTAGCCGTTGCCGATTGTCGATGAGAGGTATAATTACCTCTGATGTAATTATTTAAAATTGATGATTGTTAGCCCAACATGCTAGGATTGATTAATTGTCATGATAAATGTTTGACTATGAATGAAGTGATAAGTGACATGATTGGATTAATTGTGAATGAATGTTAAGTGATCTAATGAGGTAAGTTGAATCTGAACATGATAATTAACTACGACGTAACTTAGAAAAACACAATAAAATTGATATGAATAGGATGAGTTAGAATTATATTCTCATTTATGATTATTTACCTATTGATGGATGTTTGTATTGTGAGTGTGTTGATCATGATGAGTTGATGCATCATTCAGTTAGCGGGCGTTAGCTTCTAGATTTGATGTGTAGGTATGAAGTATGAGCTCGCCGCCTAGACACGATGACACGTTTAGAAGTTCTACCAGGTCCATTTAGGACTCGTCTCTATTTTTATGCTTTATTCTAATGTATGTTTGTTTTAATGCTTGCAGAACGAGTTAAGTGGCGTTTTATCGGATCCCACTTAAATCGGATCATTTAGCCGAACAGTTTTTTGGATTAATAAACCCTCGAGGATGAGATCCCTCGAAGATGATTTCGAAAATAAGATCCACCACAAGTTGCCTTCGGGCCTATTGTATGAATCCGTTCCCAGGCCTATACATTTAATTTTATTGAGTTTTCAGTAAGACAAGAGATCAGAAAATCGACTTGCACGTACCTTGAGCGGATGTTGTGACAGTCAAAGCGGGCTCTGGATTAGTGAGCAGACTGTTCCATTCCTGAGGGATCATGACAACTCTGTGTTTGAGTTCCTCATATCCGGAGAACGTGGAGGTTTATGGGTACTGTTTAGTATAGTGCATGCCCGGACTTGTGGTTCAAAGGGTACTAACGGCGACTGCTTGAGAGTACTCGACCTTTATGCTCAAGGCTAGGAGAATTATGGAGGTAAGGAGAGGGCTTAGGATATTCATGTAGTCCTGATGGACCAGAGAAAAATGAAACGAGAAAAATTCTGAAAGAGGCATCAACAAAACAGACAGTTTGGGATGCTATCGTGTTTGCAGCCTAGTGGCTCCTCAGTAGGTGCCCTTCAGAGAGTTTACGAGAAGTATACAAATATTTTTCTTTTATATAAGAGTTTGCTCTCTTAGCCAGTTTGCTACAGTTAGATTTTGGACTAGTAACACTTGTTACTGACATGTTTTTATACTATATGTAGGTGATAATCACGAGTTGGATGTGCTAGCCTGGACGGAGACTGATGTAGCTTGCACACACATGTCAGCTGATAGAGTGGTTAATATTTTATTTATGATGTTATTATATTGAGAATGATGTAATTAAATGCTAAGACATGATGATATGATGTGAATTGTGAATAGATTGCGTAGGTGGGTTGAGATCCAAGCTTCAGAATGAGTATACAGTAGATTAGATTTTGTGTGAATGAAATTCTTGATATATGCATAAATGTTTATATATATTATTTTGATAGGGTGGCCCCTAGTTACACTTTTAGGGGAGATTCTATTCGTTTTATTTCAGAATTTTTATTGATTTTGACTGTAATTGTTGTTGGTGTGTAACTTAGTTTTCATGTCATCTATATAGTATTATGTTAGGGTTTTATGCATTCATCCATGCATGGCGAGTCGAATCTTCATTTTAAAACACTGAGATTGGATCCGCACGAGTTGGGTTCGAGTCAACCGACCTAACTTAGGTCGGTGACATGTCGGTTCGGTTCACGAGTGTGAACAGAATTTGGGGTGTTACATATAAAGTCTAGAGCATATTTCTAGATGGTTGCTAGCTATTAGAAGTTAGAATCAAATAGATGAAAATTTTATAAAATTAATAAATGATAATTTATGACAAAAATATTAATTTTTCATTAAACAATTAATTTATTTTTATAATATTTTGTTGTAAGGTGCAAGCAAGACTTCCTTCAAGCAAGGTCCCCTTGAAAATTTTATCACAATAAAATTTATTATAAAAAACAAAAGGACAAGGGGGATTTTTTGTAAAGAGATTTTATATTTTATATCTTCATTGTAAGTAACTTTTTTAAAAATATAACTGAGAATATTTCATACATTTTGCATTTTTGAATGCCAACCAACAGAGCATTTAAATAATCTTTCCCCATTAATAAATGACAAAATTAAAAGAAAAGCAGCAGTATGACAAACTATACCAGCATTACTTGAAGTTCTCTTTCAATAATTTTTATAAGCATACATCTCCTTCAAGGTTAAGTTGAATTTGTAAGCATATTTTAAGGTTAAAACAAATTAGGAGTTGTAATAAATATAATTATATTTTACATGATCGTTTTCAATTTTTTAGGTTTTATCAGCTTTTACCATATTTTTACTAATTTTGGCAAAATGGGTTGATTGAAAATTTTATTTAAATTTGATAAATTTGGATATTATATTATATAATAATATTTGTTCAATCATGTTGAATATTTTAAGGAGACCAGAGTAAATAATTTCAAGAAAATTGCGTTAAAGTTGGAGCACGCAAGACAAAAGAAAAATGAGAAAATTTTGTTCTGCCCTTATAATCGAGAAAATTAAAATCGTGATGCTGAATTTGGAAGTTGACTATTTGATTCGATGTCCTAGTTTAATAATAATCAACTATTTAAGTTTCTAATTAAACATACCGACTTTAAAAATCTGCTTTTTGAACATTTTAATTATAAAGAAAGACATTTAGGTGGCTTAAAGAAATAATCTTGTCTTTCTCAATCTTTTGGAAACTTATATGTAAGACTTTGGTATTTCAAAACCGAACAACAACAAGAGATCAAACATTTATTTATAGAAGCTCATGAGAAGATATAACTAAAAGGTCATAAAATTTTTTCTTTTCTTTTTTCTTCCCCACTCGTAAAATCATTATACGTACTTAGATTATTAATACTTAATTAATATACAATCAGATTATAACAACATCACAGCTACATCAATCAGATTGCATCTTTTTCTTCATTGGAATAGTAATTGTTTCCAATGGCTTCTTCATAGCAACAGCTCCCTCTCCCTTCTTTGTTAGATCAACATCCTCACTGATGTGGAAATTATAACACAAGTACACATGCCGAATCAAGTAATAAAAGTGATAAGAAAGTATCATCCCACGAAGAATTATTAGTAGAATTTTTTAATTATCAAAACTAATTTAATTAATTATACTTAAATAGAAATGAATTCAAAGAGTGATTAAATTATAGATTAAGGCCAACTAATCTAAAATAATATTTAAATCAATATTAACTTCAAGACGACAAACCTAGGATTTTCAATTTTACCTAGTGCTCTATATGATTAAAGTTATAACTTCTACTTATGAATTGTACATTTAAATCATTAACCATGAAAATTAATTATTTATGACATCTCTTGATTCTCCATAAACTTATCACTCACACCCAACTCCTATATCTTTATGAAATTATGTATGCAAAATAATACTTTAAGCTTTGCCCTTAACTGTTATCCAAGACATGTGAGTATATCTCTATCTTATATGTGAATCACCTAAGATAGATGAATAAAAGTATATTTTATTCAATGAGAAATTTAATCGTTTTATCTCTAGACAAGATTAAATCTCTAAATCTAACAATAGATGGTTAGTCTAATGATAGCATTAATGAACAGAATAAAATAGATGATCTAACATCACAATCAAATAGATAAAAATTAATAATCTTTATTAATCCATGTACTATGTGTCAATGAAAATCCTAAAAAGAATTTTCTCCATAGAATATTCGATTAAACTCAAGAAATTCATATGTGATAAGAAAGACATCATTTAATTACAAAGAAAACTAAATCAAAATAAGAAAAACCCTTTTAGAGAAAGCGTCTTCTTATTCTGATCCAACTTCTTCGTCGTTCCTTCTCCTCTTTCGTGCCATCACTTCGCCGTCTAGAGTTGTTCCCTTTTTTAAAAACCCTAATCAAGTTTATAAAGGATCCACCCAAATATTACAAGTGGGGTCCACTAAGATGTCCACAAATATTAGAAAAATCAGTTTTCCCGCCATTAGTGCTCAAGCACTTAAAATCCAAGCACTCGAGCGGTCAGCTCTTGGCCATAACACTTTCTTAATAGAAAGGCCAGTGCTCAAGCGCTCTATTTCTAGCACTTGAGCACTCGCTACAGTTCAGAGTTCACACTTTTTGGCCCGATTTCGCCCCAAATTGATTCCAGATCGTCTTCGAACTCTTATACCCTGCTAGAATAACATTAATTAGCACTTTTTACAGTAAAATCACAACAATTACTCACATTATTAATATTATCTAATAAACTTTTAAACTAATAAAATTGAAATAAAAAGCACTCAAAACATGACAAAAACTTAATATAAAATATAAAGAATAATAAATCTTTTATAGAGTTATCACTCAACATATTTGGTCTTCCACTCATATAGTCCCTCACAAGATTGACAACCAACCACTCTAGATTGAGTAGTGGAACACCTCAATTTGGTTTGAAGGGATGGATTGAATCGTGATATTATAAGTCAGAAAGCTACTCATTGGGCTATTGCCTATTAACTTCATGGAAGTGAATCTCAACCCTATAGGAGGCTTAAGACGGAAACCGTATATGATTTCATAGAATGCGTGTAAAGTTTATACTACATAAGATGAATCTTACACTTAAAGCTCCTACATAAGCACTCTGACCCACAATAGATGCAAAACCTCTCATATGACTAAGAAGATGACTTTAAGAATGAGATAATCATTCTAAACTACAGAAGAGGCGTACCCTCATTGCACTTAAGATATAGTATTATGTGACATGCTCAATTTCTTATACTTAATTAAACTGATTAGATTGAGTATCTTGATTACTTAATACGGACGAGTACAGTATATTAAACACTGGGTTCGGCTTTTTCACATACCCCACAAGTAAAATGAAAATACATAGGCATCATCGCATGGTAGGCCATCATACCTTAACACCTGTAGGTTTTTAAGCTGTAAGACTTGTACACTTATCCTACCAACGTTTATCTACACACAACTGCAATCAAATAAGGTTTGTTTATTTGGATTCGCTCCTTATCATGTTATATGGGACTTTGAGGCCTGTACACTTGCAGACGATTGTTAGCCTTGCCCCAAAGTATAACCGCTCCACAATAATATAATAATCAAATAATAAACTAAACACACGCTCCCAAACAACATCTCATAGGAACCCCAATCCTATCATTCATGGTCCATAATATATTTAGGGCTCGTGCCCACAATACAATCATCGATAAGTTCAATATATAAACAAAACATAGAGCCTCCGTCACTACCATCAAACCTCCCGATTCGTGCGCCTAAGCCAGCCAATGTCAAGGGGCTTCATTTACATATAAATAGGGAAAATGTCAGTATGTAATCAAACAAATTTAATTACGAGTCTAAAATAACTACCAGTAAAATAATATTTGGCAAACAAATATTTCATTACCTATGAAAACCTAGAAAACTTCAAAAACCTCACATGGGAAATAAGCAAAATAACTTATTTAAGAAACCAGCGTGCAAGCTCGACAATTATTTATGCCCATACAAATAAGCTTATACCCTCATAACTTCTATATAATACTCGTCACAATATTCGTGTGGTAAATAAATAGTTAAGTTAGTACAATAAATTTTAAAAATGTGTTGCGCTTGTTAGCTTTGAGGAAGAATTATAAGCTCCTAGAGTAAGCACTTTCAAGCTTTAAGAACTAGTAACAATAGATGATCAAAAATAAAGAATCACAATAGTAGCATAACGCAATTATTTGATTATTACCCTGTTTCTTGTCTTTCCATACGTTGTCTTCACTGCTACCAATAATAGAGTAAACCTGACATGCAATGATCAACTGGTGTATATGTACATGGCAAGCTTTGAATGTCTTCCTGTTCGTCTATGGCAATTAAGAGCTTTGAAAGCAACATTCAAACAGAAACATTGATTCTGTTCTTGTTCTCCAAACTTGAAAACTATTTTAAAGGCTATAAAAGCAATCACTTCCAAGTTGTCCGGAAGAAAATAGCTTTTTCAAGTTTAAAGAACTTGTAAAATGAAAAAAGCAGGGCAGTAGCGGCGGAAAACAATTTTTTGAGCAATAGTCATTTATCATCTACTTCTAAAGTGTGATTTTGGTTTGATTAACAAACATAGTAACAACCATAAATTGCACTCAGGATTCCAGCCAAATACTGCACACAGCAGAGACTGGGGTGTGGAAGAAACCATTGAAGGCCTGGCTGCTGCTGTGGAGAAGGTTTAATCAATTTTGATCAGTATCCTGCGATGGAATGATCTTTCTGGTGTATTCAGTATGCATGGCAAGCTTTAAATTTTCAGAGATTTTATGTGCCAAATGAAAGCTTCAAACTATATTTGAGAAAACTAATAAAAGCTCTAAAAGCAAGCAAATCCAGGTTTCACAGACCACTAAAATAAATAAAAAACGGCAAGCATTAATAGCAGAAAACAAGTACTTATGCACTAGTCATTGATCATTTTATTTGAGAGTCATAGACCACTTCTAGAGTATGATATGATATAGGTATCGTCTGATAAAGAAACATAGTACCTACAAATTAATTACTTGGCAGTTGGATAGTATCTACATGCCCTTCTGCTTCCTCGGAACAATAACAGCTTCCAAAGGCTTCTTCATCACAACAGTGAACTGTAGCTTCTCCTCAAGATCCACTTCCTCACCATCCTTGCTCTTCCACTCAAATGCCCTCACGAGGTTGGCAACGAACCATTCAAGATGGAGCATGGCCAGTCCTATCCCCGGGCATATCCTCCTACCGGCACCAAACGGCATCATCTTGATCTCCTTGGTACCGGTGATGTCCACCTCCTCCTCCAAGAACCTCTCCGGCCGGAACTCCATCGGTGCCTCCCACACCTCCCCGTCCCGACCCATCTCCGCCACCATGAAGTTCACCGTCGCGTCCTTGGGTATCACGTACCCATCAATCTCCAACTCCTCCTTCACCGCGTGCGGCAGCACGAAGTGCCCCGGTGGGTGCCGGCGCAGCGTCTCCATCACCACCGCCTTCAAGTACTTCATCTTCGGCAGATCCTCCTCCCCCACATAATCACCACCGCCTCTTTTCCCTTCCATCACCGACTCAATCTCCTCGGCCAGCTTCCTCTGTATCTCCGGGTGCTTCACCAGATTTGCCATGACCCACTGGAGGGCGGTGGAGGTGGTGTCGGTTCCGGCGTTGATAAACTCGGAGCAGAGCGTCACAATCTCCCCCTCCGTTAGCCGCCGACCGCCTTCCTCCGGCAGCTCCAACTTCAGAAGCGAATCGACGTAGGAAAACACAAAGCTCTGCTCTTCCTCATCATCCGCTCCTTTCCTCTGTTTTTCCGACCGAGCTCTGATCAGACGAATTAGAACCTCTTCTCGCCGTCTCAGAATCGTCAACAACTCGTTCCATCTCTTCCGAAACAGGTACTTGCCGGATTTCGGGAGAAAAGCGAAGACGTTGAATCGGCCAAGGCTCAATAGCAGCGCCCGAAGCGAGGTCTCGACCTCTCTCACCTGTTTCTCCTCCAACCTCTCGCCGAAGCACATGAAGAGGAGCAAGCAGAACATGGCGTACTGAAAGCTCTCGACGACCCGAACGCGGCCGGCGGCGGCCGAGTCGGCGGCAAGCCTGGCTAGGAGGACGTCGAGGACCCAAGCGCGGGCCTTGGCGTAGGACCGGACGCGGGCGGGGTGGAGGATCTCCGTCGTGAGGTTGCGGCGGAGGAGGCGCCAGAGCGGGCCGTGGCCGGCGGAGCTGATGCTGTGCTGGTTGGAGTTGATGACGCCGGCAACGGGGACGCCGGCGGGGCGGGTGGCGGCGGCAGCGCCGGCGGCGACCAGGAGGCGGTGAGCGACGGCGGGGTCGGAGACGAAGATGGCGGCGCGGGCGCCGAAGCGGAGGGTGAGGATGGGGCCGTAGACGGGGCGGAGGCGGCGGAGGAGGGGCTCGATGTCGAAGAGGGACTTACGGAGCAATAGGAGGTTGCCGAGCACGGGGAGGCCGCGGGGGCCGGGGGAAGGTTGGTGGCGGCGGCGTAGAAGGAGAAGACGTAGTAGACGGCTGCGGCGAGGAGGATGGTGAGGAGGATAATGACGTCCATGGCGACGACCGTGCTTGT